>AFRD01000152.1:0-69125 GCA_000222875.2 Periglandula ipomoeae IasaF13
TGTGTGTGTGTGTGTGTGTGTGTGTGTGTGTGTGTGTGTGTGTGTGTGTATGCACTCTGTAGGGGAGCTTCTATTGCAGAGGCGTAGGTATATCCGCCGCCCTATTGGGCTGTAATCTCATCTCGTTTAGAAGAAGTCGTAGAAGGTCACGAAGGTCTCAGGATGGCGGAAAAATGCGAGGGCCGGCTGCATTAGGCATGCTTTCGCAGACATGCAGCGAGTGTGACGACGATGATGGAATCAGAGGCTCAAATGCCAGGACTGTGGTTGGGGGGAAAAGGGACAAGAGGGACGGCTCGGCCAATGGCGAGGCAATGTAGACGAAAAAAAAAAAACGGGGCCACGCTACCAGAAAGGGCGGGCAGGCTTGCCTGGTTGGAACGTCGTGGCTCGTCGCTGGGATTGGGGACAAGGACTGGGGACTGGGGACTGGGACTTGGGATTTGGAGTAGCGAGGGGACATGGAAAGGCAAGGGCCACCGAGGGGAGTGGGGTGGCCCGTGGGGGGCGGGGGAGTGGCAGGAACAGGCTGGAGCCGACACCAGACAGCAGAGCAGACGCCAGAGCAAAGCACTGAACCGACAGAAGAGCCCCCTAGAGCACTGAATAGCACCAGCACAGAACAGCAAAGGGCCCCGCCCGCGCCCCCAAAAAAAGCAAAAACATCACCGTCCCCATCGCCATCGCATCCATCCATCCCGCCGGACGTTACAGCCATGGGCGTGAAGCACCACTACAGAACGTGTGCCGCCGGCAGATTTGTCAGTCGACTCCGAATGCACTCGGATTTGCAAGCAAAGCCGCTGGGGCCGGCACGCTTCAAGGGTCGAGTAGATGGTGGACAGCAGATGAGATGGATGCCCCATGGCACGAATGACACAGGGGTGCAAAGTGTACTGTAGAGTGCACGATAGTACAGAAGATTTTGGTGCTCTATGCCCCCTGATGATACTCGGTACTCACTGTACGTACAGAGTTCCGCTTGACGTCTACAGTCAAATGAACGAGGCATGGCATGGCAAGGCAGCCGGCAAGCAGGTTTGCCCATGCCTCTGCTCTGCGTTATTGCGGGCGCAACAAACTCTCCGATGCAATGCAATTACACATCACGGCCCGCGATGGCACTTTACAAATTGTGTCCATGCTGGGATTCTGCCTACCCCAATTCCGCCGCTGGACGAGTATTGCATTGCATCGCAGAGGGGTATTCACTGCTCGCTCGCGGAGTTTAGAGGCGAAAAGACCGCGAGATTGTGCTGTGAGACATGTGCCGAGCCATTCCCATGATCTGGGGTTAATTTTGCCCAATGCTTAGGGTATCACATTGCCGACCGGGCTTCGGCCGTACGCAGGGCGAGATAGAAGCGAAATAGAAGCGAACAAGGAGCGCCGTCCACGCGGCCTTCCGGGGTTTGTTGCAACTCAATGCCTTTTCCAGCGCTGCGCCTGTGCATCTTGTTGGGATTCTGTAATTTCTCATGCGTTATTACCTGGATATCAAGACGATCAAGGAGCATGGCTGTGCTCAGTGAACCATCACTCTTGCGACGTGTACTTCGGGATGCACCCCAGCATCTCGTTCCCTTTTTGGACGTTTGTCACTCTTGTTTCTCCCGTGTCATTACGTTCCCCCTTCGACTACGCCTGTGACTCGCCTCGTTTTCATGCACAAGAACACAAGTCGCTATTGGATTGTGAGAATCTGAATTTCGAGGTGGAGAGGGCGTGTGATCCGCGATAAACTCTCCTCCAACCCCAACGGCTGTGCGTTCGGTCGCGTTGGTCGTATTGACTTCGGCATGCTCCGTATTTAGCATGGGAGTTAAAGACACTCAAAAGCCACAAGAGTCCCCATTTTACGAAAGACATGGTCGATTGTGGCATGGACGATTCGCGAGGGTTGCATCGCCTGGCTGAAAAGGGGATCTTTGTGCGCTCGCTATCCATGATTTCCTTTTCTTCTAGTCAGCTTGATTTGTTTCGATCAACAACAAATGCTTGCCTCCTTTTTTTGGTCTTCGGCAGACCTCGTCGCCAATCCTGCAATCCTACGGAGAAAACTGTGGACTCGCATTGGCTGACCCAATGCATCGTCGCAGCCCACGTGGGTGCAACTAATGCCGGTTGAAACCCCCAATTGTTTCTTTCTTAGTCAGATCGAAGCATAGAAATTGTCTGGTTCCTCCGGATGTCTACAATGGCTTCTATTCGATATCTTGTTCCATACCATACCAATTATGTATACACAGAAGTAATTGTCTGGCGACTGCCCACGCTAGTCTGTGCGTGCGCATGCATATAAACGGCATGTATGCACTTAGCGTGGATCCCGGCACAGGATGTGGTTCATTGCCGTCTGATTGGCGACTCCATTATGTCATCGACGAGATCCACCTTGACCCAACAGCTGTTCGAAACACCATGTCGAATACGATGGGACCGACCGGATTGCCAAAAGTATTCTATTTTTGTTTCCATCCACGGCGGGTCTAAAGCACCTTAACGCCGGTGACTCCAACATCAGCTGCCTCTTGATTGTACGACAATGCCGGATAAGATTCTTTATCTGTATGGCGGTGACAAGTACGTATACACCCGCCTCTTTGTTTCGTTGCAATTCCAACGCATTGTAGCCCTCGGCATCAGATTTTGATCGCGAGACATTATACGGTGGAAGCCACAATGTTCTCAGCACACTCTCCCCAGCCCCTTTCTGCTGTGACATCATTTCTGAACGCCCTTACAAGTGCAATACGACAAAATCCACAGCGAGCAGCTTCTAACATTATTTTTGATGCTGCAGGCCATGGTCATCGGATGCCTGGGTGACGACGGATGACCGCGTCCGTGGCGGCGCCAGCCATTCGTATCTCACGGTGGACGGGCCCGACCATGCTCGCTTTCACGGACACCTGGATACCTCGACTCTTGGTGGTGCTGGCTTCGCATCGCAGCACTCTCTGGGTGAACTGCATCTTGACCTGAGTGACTACGATGGCATCATCGTCTCCATCAAGGGTCCCGAGAAGACAGACGGAAAGCGTTATGCCCTGACTCTCAAGGACCAATTGGCTCCTCCGAGTGACGATGGCAAGGAACAAAGCAGCGTCAGCTGGGAGGCTGACTTTGTCGCCAAGAAGCCCGGAGATATCAAGCTGTCGTGGGACAAGTTCAAGGCCACGTATAGGGGACGGGAGAAGAAGGATGCCGGCAAGCTGGACTTGAAGGACATCAAGAGGGTTGGCTTGATGAGGAGGAGGTATGTTTTTCAAGACTCAATCCTGATGTCTGGCCTTCTGTCCTTGGGGAATGATTTCGAAACCGTCACTTTCTAGGGTGGAAGCCAGCAAACACTGGAGACGACCAAGATGCTAACGTTGTCCAGCTTCTTCGGCAAACAAGACGGCGATTTCGAGCTACACTTATTTTCCATCTCTGCGTACAAGCATGTTCTTTTCAAAGACACGCACAATGATGAAGACGACGAGGAAGACCTCAAGGCTGGGCAGGTCCTCAACAAGCCGGCTGGGAAGAAGCCGTGGTGGAAGATGCTCCTATGCGGACTGGTCTAAGATCAGTTGGCAACGTCAACCTTGAAACCACTACAATCAACCTACAATAAAATCATTACCTAGATATCCGAATAGAAACCTAGCTTGCTCCTCCATCAATATCGACTTCGTGACCACAATGTCCTCGGACGCGCTTAACGCGTATCGTCGTATGCGTTCGCACACAGATCCAAAGCCACGATGGCGGCTATCGCCCCGCCAGCAGCCAATCGGAGCAGCCCACCTCGTCAACGGCCACACAATCCAGAGAAAGCTGTTGAAGACCTAGTAAGCTCCTCCCGAGCTCCGGCGCGAAGCTAGTAGAGACCACAATGAATGGCGTCACCACTCGCCCGCCGCGATCACAGCATTGTTCCTCGACAGCGACCGCGTGTCCGCCTCACATAGTCGTGACGCGTGCATGCACGTTCGCAATTGATCAAAAGTCCGAAAGACCGTAAAATAGCTCATCTAACAAAAAAAAAAAAAATCAACCACCACTCTCATGCCACGATAAAACTTTCAATTCCACCTCACCGATTCTTTCACGCGCAACTGCTTTACGCACCGCCGCGTTTTCCTCATTCCCACCATGTCCATCCTAAACCACCTCCTGCACATCACAAACTTCAAGTCGCCGCTCCTCAGGACCATTGTGCCCTCCGTCGGCGCCGCCATCGCCATCCAGGCTGCGGCGGGTCTGCCCAGTGTTCTCGCCGGCACGGAGCGCTTCTTCGACATCTCTGGGTCTTTGACGTTCCTTGCTGTCGGGGCGCTGAGTTTGTATCTTCCGCAGTTGAGGGCTCGGGTGGGAAATGCTGCGCTCCCAAGCATATTGAGTGCGTTTGGGGGAGCTGGCGCGGCGTGGAATTGGAGACAGGTTGTTGTTACCGGGATGGCCATCACATGGGCTACGAGATGTATGTCTGATCTCACTCCATTATTCTTTTCCTTCCAGGAGAGTGTGAACTGGGATTGCGAATAATGCTAACTGGAAAGCAGTGGGCTACTACCTCTTCGACCGCATCACCAAGGACGGTCACGACCCGCGCTTCGAGAAGCTTCGCACGCAACCTCTTCGCTTTGCCGTCTCGTTCTTCGTGCAGGCCATGTGGGTTTCCCTCATGCTCATGCCCGTCATGGCGCTGAATGCTGTCCCTGCTGCGGCGTGGGCGGCCGTGCCTCGATTGACTGTGACGGATGTGCTGGGCATCGGTGTCTGGGCGGGCGGCATCACGATGGAGTCAGTTGCAGACGCGCAGAAGAGCAGGTGGGTTGAAGGGAAGAGGAAGAAGGAGCATGACGAGCAGTTCTTGTCAAAGGGGCGGTTTTCTGTGAGATATGTGTTTTTTCTTTTCCTCACTTCGTTCGTGGTATCCGATTACTTGCGGACTTGCGTTACTTCATTCTGGGAGGGCTACTTTTTATTTCCGTACATTTTTGTTTTATAATTCAAAGCGAGGAAATCTGGGTGTCTCAAGATACCGTGTGCGACAACGAGCGTTGTTGCATTCGGCGTTCTGATTTACGAAGATCTTTACTCAATGAACTTGACTAACTTCTTCACGCAGTCGCTTCCCGCACTACTTTGGCGAAATCTCCCTCTGGACCGGCCTCGCAACGACCGCAGCCGGTGTTCTAGCCCTCAAGCCCGTCCAGGTCGCCCTGGGCTTCTCAGGTCTGGCGGGCATTCTCGCGACGACGGCGCTCTCATTCACGGCCCCTGCGTTTTCGAGCTTCTTGCTCTTCAAGATCTCTGGCATTCCGCTCACGGAGGCGCGCCACGATGAGCGGTTCAAGGATAACAAGGAGTATCAGGAGTGGAAGAAGAATACGCCGCGGCTTGTGCCTAAGCTATGGTAGGTCTGGAATGCTGATTTGCCGTAGTGGGACTAAAATAAAATTGAATGGATATCTAGAGATGGATAACTAATATAACCATGTGCAATTCAATTCCCGTACCTGAAGTGAATTTGTAAAATACGACATATTTTTCACGTTCAACATCTAGAATATTCATCTCCCTCCCAGTCGCAATGTGTTCAAGGCGAATCACATAACACTTTGTATAAAGTGATTAGGAATCACTGTTCACGGGAAGTTATGACAACCTTGTGTGGAAAAAAATTGTATTCCTATCCCAATATACAACCCATGCCATGCCCTCGTACCATATCCGACCCGAAATCCTCGTCATGTTATAAAATAAGTATCATATGCCCATTTCCTTAAATGTGGTACTTCTTGACCTTTTCAATCTCGTCGAAGCTGCCCATGAAAATACCAGAGCGGTCGTGGATGTGCTCGGGGTGGACCTCCATCATGCGCTTCATGTTGCTGTCGAGGGCTTGGCCGCCGGCTGCATTGAAGGTTAGCATGTGTTTTGGCATATCGAAGCTTTGTGGAACATTTGAAGAAATTCTGCAATTAAATGCATCAGAGGAGGGGGAAAAGTACGCACCGTTCTCAAACACCATGGCCATGGGAGCGCACTCATACAAGATACGCAACTTGCCCTTGGGACTCTTCTTATCAGCAGGGTAAGCAAAGATGCCGCCATACAGCAGCGTTCGGTACGCATCCGCGACCATGGATCCGATATATCTCGACGAGTAGGGCTTGCCGTTCTCCTGAGCTTGTTTCAGGGAGTTGAAGTAGCCAATGGTGTTCCCCTCCCAGTAGAGTGAGTTACCCTCGTTGACAGAGTAGATGGCTCTGCTCTTGGGGATGCGCATGTTGGGATGGGTGAGAATGAACTCGCCGATACCGTTGTCGAGGGTGAAGCCGTTGACGGAGCTGTCCTTCATGGTGAGGACGAGCTGGGCCGAGGCGCCGTACATGGTGAAGCCGGCGGCGACGAGCTCGGTGCCGGGCTTGAGGATGTCCTCCTTGCTGCCCTTGGAGCCCTCGGGCAGCTTGTGGACGGCGAAGATGGTGCCGACCGAGACACCGGCGTCGAGGTTGGACGAGCCGTCGATGGGATCACATGCGACGGCGTAGCGGGCGCCGCTGGCGTTCCCGAAGAAGATGACGTCCTCTTCCTCCTCGGACACGAGCAGCGCGCACTTGCCCGACGACCGCATGGCCTCGATGAAGAGGTCATTGGAGATGACGTCGAGCTTCTTCTGCTCGTCGCCCGTGGTGTTGGATGAGCCGGCCAGGCTGGTGAGGTTGACGAGGGTGGCGCGACGGATGTAGTAGGCGATGGACTTGAATGAGAATTGCAGAGCGTGGCAGAGCAGGCTGTGTGAAAGGAAGTTAGTAAAATTTCATATTTGATGTCAATGGGCACAGGGAAAGAAAAGAAAAACGTACGTAAAGTCACCACTGGCCTCCTTGTGCTTGGTCTGCTCCTCGTTCAGGAACCGCGTCAGAGTGACAATGTTGGTGTTGACCTTTTCGCCATTGCTGTTGTCCGCCATGATTGCCGATGACGTCGTGGGTTGTCGACGGGGGAATTGTGAGATGCAGTAAAACGATAAGAGAAGAGGAACCTAAGAAAGTCTGAGAGAAAAGAAACAAAAAGAAAGAGTCAGTAAATTTGGAAATTCCAGTTCACGACAAACCGACGAGAAAGCCCGACCCCGACGAATTGACGTCTCGTGATCGGCTGCTGTCGGGGCTCGGCCTCGACGACTGTGCGGAAACAGGGACAGGGAATGAATGGGCAGAAACTAAGCTAACCTCGGTGGAGGGGCAAGCGCGGGGTATTATCGCGATGCTCTCTGTAGGTATGTAACTGTAATGTAATGCGGTATGCCGACAGCGTTTAGTAGCAGCCAATTGAGTGGGATTTATTTGCAAAAAGGAAACTGAATATTTTCAGAATGAAAGTTGCAGAGAGGACGAGTTTACAGATCGGAAAAAGGTTCACAGTGGCGTCGGGAATGGAGTGACGGGCATCGCTCGAGGTCAGAGGACAGAGAGAGAGGGTCACGGACGGGGGACGGGACCTAGGTGCGCAACGAGACGAAAACTCACGAAAATGAGGTCACGATAACCATAAGGTAATTCGTAGGTAATTGCGCAGCCAACCTCGCAGCTAGCCCCAGATATGTCCACCCCCTGCTTTGTCGTCTCTGGGCGCTCTCATCCGGTCCAGTGACGGTTGCGAATTCTCATATCCTGCGTCCTGCCTTTACCGTCATGTGGTCTCTGCCTTTTTTTCCCCCTGTTCTGGCGCTGCAAGAGTGGCAGACAGTGACTATCAGTGGCTATTCGAGGCTCGGGGTCTGAGACCGAGATGCTCGCTGTTAGGAACCCGACGGTGGGAGAGTGGAGCTGCTGCCGCTGTGCAAGAGGATTTCCCGGGTCATGGTCGTGGCGCTGCGACATCCCATGTTCGATTTCGACTGAATACCCATCGGAAGTATCACTTTCGGACGGGCGAGATGGCAGATGGGAAATGCTTTTCCAGGTGCTTGCGCTGTGGCTGGAGAGTGGGAGAGTCATGGCTGGGTTCTGGGACTTATGTGGCTAGGAAGCCGGAGCGGCGGAGGATTGCTTTTCCGACCAGAGGCTCCCCAAAGTCGGTGCCGTGCCCTCGGCGACAACTGCCCGTTACAGAGCCCACTGCAATGCGCTCACCTGGCACTCGTGGCTCTTCCCCGTGGGAAAGCCTGCCAAGTGCCTCGGCATGTGAGTCTGGAATCTGTCAATGTATGCCCCGTCGGGACAGTCGAACGATGGATGGGTTAAAGACGCAATTTCGGCGGTATATTTGTGCTATGCCTGCGCACTCGCGTGTCGTTCTTAAGCAATAGAAAATCCATTTCTGTATTCGATCTCGTCTTTGAATCCTCTGCATCTTACAAAAAATAGAGAAACTCAAGCAAAGACCGTCCCGTTGTCGCATCCCATTCATCCCCCACCACCACTCGGCTCTCTCCGGTACCCGGCTGTCCGTGTTTCCCATCGACGCATTCCACCATCCAACAAACAACCTCACCTCTTCTCTCTCAATCCCTAACCTCCCATCTCTCGCACCCCCAACGAGAACAACAAAATCCCCATCCCAATAAGAAAACATCCAACATGGTCGTCGACGCCCTCGCCTACCACCCCACCGTAGCGCACTACCTGCGCTTCGTCGCCACCACCGTCGGTCGCGACAAGCTCCTCCGCACGATCCAATACTTCGCCCGCTTCTACGCCTGGTACCTCCTGCGCACCAACGCGACCAAGACCCAGATCGCCCCCTGGGATGCCACCAAGAAGCAGTTCGGCCTGACCCGCAGGATCCTCCGCGTCGGCAAGAACCTCGAGCACCTCAAGGCCGCCGTCGTCGCCGCCGACACAAAGTCCCTCGATGGCTTCCTGCGCTACGCCGCCATCGGTCGCCAGATTGGCTATGCCGGCTATCTGACCTTTGACTCGGCCGCTGTGCCTGATGCCGCTGGCATCAAGAAGTGGGAGGGCGCCAAGACCCTGCAGGCGTATGGATACAGATTCTGGGCCATGGGTCTGGTCTTTAGCATTGCCTCCCAGCTGTATACTCAGTATCAGCTGAAGCAGCGCGAGGCGAGGATCGATCGCAAGGACGGCGAGGGTGTTGTTGAGAGCAAGCGCATTACTCTGTGAGTCTTTCTTTCCTTCCACCTTCATATATTTCGAACTTTACAATTCGTCCCCTATTGTCTTTTTTTGTATTTGCCATTCTCACACCGAGAAACCAACCCAACCATTTTTGACATGCGATCTGTCACCATTTTCCCATTAAATCACATACAACTAACCACCTCATTTTACAGTGAACGAGCCGCCAGCCAGCTCCAGCTCGTCTCTGATCTCTGCGATCTTACCGTCCCCGCCTCCGCCCTCGGCTGGGTGGGCTTTGACGATGGCTTCGTCGGTCTCGCTGGTACCCTGAGCAGTTTGATAGGTGTGTACGGCCAGTGGAAGAAGACGGCTTAAACACATCCACGGAGGAAAGATGAGAATGACTATCTATATGCATGACAAAGGGAGGTTCGAGCATGCAGGGCAAAACTGCAAAAAGATCCCCCAATGTAAGGGGATGGGGACGCCGATATGTGTCAATGTTGTTGTATAATATGAGAACAAGGGCAGAGTGCAGTGCCGAGTTCACAAACCCATCATGAGCGGCGACACTTTTTTTTATTCCCGCTGTTTAGAAATTTTTTGAGTTTCGCTTATCGTATTAGCTGGTCACCAGTGACGAATGATCCTCATGCACAAAATGCCGTGATACATGTCTCACCATCTCACTCCATCCATGTTGAACGTCAAAATTATATTTTGGAAAAATTAGTTTCAATCATTAAAACGCAAGGAAAACATGAACACGCATTTCGACAATCGTACATCTCGCGTAGTCGCTCGTTGCAAACCCTCCCCCATCGCGTAGAGGATTCACTACTGTTCTTTTCTTTTTCTGCTTCAGTATCGCCATCTCAGGCAATGTTTCGCTGCAACCCCCACCCCGTACCCTCTGGTAACTATGCTGCGTCCCTTTTCACCAAACGCCGCTAAGCTCAGATACATTCATCCACAGGGACGTCAGCCGCTGAACAATTTGTAGGCTAAATTACCATGTTGCACCATTCCAGTTTTTGTTTTTTCCGACTTTCACTCATACCTCCTCCAGATAGCTCGTAAATTCGTATTCAATCTTGTCCGAATCGCGTCGCTGTAAGCAAACAGCCACATGCACACGTCGTCCTCACGAGAACCTTGTTGACATTTGATATGTTGTCGTGGATGTTCGACGGTAATCTCATCTATCACCTTTCGTCAAGGCCACATTCGTCATGAGGATGAAAGGCAGCTCTACCAAAACGGTAGGCGCAGAACGCGAAGATTAAACAGCCACGCTAGTGAAAATGGATCAAATTTACCAGTATCGTCCACCTCGGTCATATTCGCGAGCATACCCGTCCCGCGGTGGGTACGCAGGCTCGCGTGGAGGGAAGTCCCTCGGGGGTCGATCGTATTGGCGGCCGTTGGCATAGGGGTCGGCAGGAGGCGGGGGAGGGACATAGTCCCGTCGATAAGGCTCATCGTAGCGGCCACGTGGAGGGCCATAATCGTCCATGGGAGGCGGGCCTCGAGGCGGGGATCGATAGCGAGCGCGATCATCATAGTACTCGCGTCTCGGGCTTCGATCACGGTAACCGTAAGGCCCAGGGTCGCGGCGAGGACTATAACCACCGCCGCCACCTCGAGGCGGGCCACGTCGGTCGTGGTCGAATCTTGGCGGCCCGTAATGGCGACGACCGCCGCCGCCGCCGGGCGAACGAGAACGACCACGTCCTTCACGCTGAGGCACGTCGGGCTGGGTCTGATTCAAGAATCCTTGTTAGCCTGTCTCAACCATATATTGGAAATCGACACTCGATGATGACGTACATCAGCAACGCATTCGACGCGGTTTCCCTTGAATTCGCGACCGTCCAATTTTTCCACAGCGGTCCTCAAGTCGGCGGCAGTCTCGTACTCGACAAAGCTGGAGGAATAGCTGTCAGCTATGTGGACGACTAAAGAGCGCGCGAGCTCTTGCTTACCCTCTGCCATTGGAGTCTCGTCCCGTCTCGGAATACACCACGTCAAGTCCGGGTTGACGTGCAAAGTCTTTGAGGTCCTATAGCCAGAATCCACGTAAGTCCTTGTTCCAAGGGGTAGCCGCTGATGATGAGATTTGACGCCAAAAAGGTGTAGAGAAGTCCATCTTTGCCGAAAAGATTCCATCCGGCATCCCGTTGTATAACGCCAACGCGTAAAACGCCAAATCGTGGAACAGGCAAGAGATGGGAGAAGCAAACAGCCAGATTGTTTGGAGTCTGCTCCCCTCCTCGAGTGATGGTTCAAAGCTCAGGTGTCGCCCCGGCCTCGTCTCGCACATAGGCGCAAGACGTTTCATTGGGGTTGAACACCAGGCGACCAAAACATCGTACAGGAGCCATCCAAGTCACACAGGCAGGGAAGGGAAGATCCAAGGACTCCAGTGATAACGAGCGGGGAGTGAGAGACAGACCTGCCAACTGGTTTCATTCGGGAGCCCGGTAATCTGCATCCGGTGAGGGGTTCGTCGAGGTCGCGGCGGAGCGCGCTCATGGGTAGGAAAGCCACTCTCCCTGTTTCGGGGTCCACGGGCAAATTGAACTGTGAGACGCTCTCCCATGAAATCGGATCCGTCTTCTCGCAAAGGTCAGCGACGATACATCAAACAGTCGTCCTCGTGTGCAATGGCATTCGCGATGGTGCCATGTGAGAGAGGGAGAAGAAGGTGTTGCTACGTACGGAAAGCTACAGCAAGTTGGCGCCAGAAAGCGGCGACGAGTTAGCAAAGTCCACGAGATGACAGACGAGGTTGGTGGTGGTTAGGACGTAGAGGCGTCCCAGGAATCAAGCAGAGAGGGTCGACTAACCCGGAACAACGTCGCGGGCATCCATTGGATCCTTGTATTCGATGAAGCCGAAACCATTCATGAGCTTCACCTCGGTGATTTCTCCGGTGCCATGAGTCGCAAAGTGTGCCTCAATATCGGCCTTGGTAGCTGCCGTGAAAGCGAGTCAGTTGGGATCCAAGGGGCAAGGCGAACAAGGAAAGGTGGAGGTAGTTATGGACCATTGCGAGGAAGGTTGCCCAAGTAGAGCCTGGTAGCCGAGACCTCAGTCATGATGACGGTCAGATTCAAATCGGGGTGCTTGCGAGGCTGGGCCGAGTCCTGGATGCGCTGCGGGAGGGCAAACAAAAAACCAATGCGGCCAGTGGAGGAAAGCGAAAACCAGGTCCCAGGGAAGATCAAATTGATGGCCGGCCGCGTTGGAAACAGGAGCAAAGGGCAAGCCTGGGGAGGTGGGTGTGAGATGTCGCTTAAGACAGACTGGCAGACGGAGAGGGCTGGCGGATGGGCGTTCGTCCGTGGCCTCGTGCTGCAGAGGTGAGGAGAACCTGGGGAAAGCTGCAAGCTCAAAACGTGACCAGAAGTGCCAATACTGCAGCGACGCTGCGGCTGACGCAGGCGGTGGCAAACGGCAAAACGTCTGACTGTGGAGACCTCACGGCGACCGGGTCCACTCAGAACGTTGGATTACGGCAATAATAATAACTGTTCTACTCCGAAATACCTGCACGAGGTAACTAGGCTAGGTACCTACCTTTCTTTGCTAACAAGTGTGCCCGTCGCCGGGGCGAGCCGATCGACTGGCGCGGGTGCCTTTTGTCCTAGGCTGGAATTCCACTTGAGTATATCAGATTGATGCATTTGAGGCGCCCGAGGCAGTCACTTTCGACGGCAGTTTGACTCATAGATTCCTAACATCGACTCAATGGTATCACGTTCATTCCGCGTGCCTGTCTGACAGTTACATTCAGCTCTATCAACCATGTGCTCCTCCAACCTCCTTCGTGTCATTGTAGAGCAAAACAGCAGCCACTCCGCCCAAGAGACGCCTCGCCATGCTACAGAAACCAAATGAGTCGCTCAATTCGCAATCAATCGACCAATCGCAGTAGTTCTATTATTCTTCCCAAAGTGACCATTTTGGAGAGCTTCCATGTATCGTTACCGGTGCCGTTGCTACAAATCGTCGAATATGACGGAAATAATCTCGTCCAGCATCGTAAAAACCAAATGGGCACTAGAAATTAATGTCAGCAAGCTTTCAAAACAGCATAGTTTGTGATTGGAGCTCCTTACTTGAGTCGTGAATTGTTCAGTGTGGCAAAGATTCGATGACTGGCCGCTTGAGCATTTACTCTCCCCACCACGTTGCCTGCCAGGTCTGGCACCAAAGTCGCCAACATTAGACTGGCTTCAGTGCGAGTCTTCTTCTTCTGGGCCGCAGACCTGAGCTTCTTGTCCCGCTGCAAAACACCGTTCGGCCACATGCTATCTTCGAGCATGCTTATGTAGCGCAGGATTGATTCGTCCTGTAGTAGCATCTTGACGTTGTCGCGTACTTTCCTTTCAATTGTACCTCCCAATAGTTGCTGGAGGACTACAACCACAGCCCGTCCGCGGAGCCAGTTGTTTCCCCTATTCAACTCAAACACTTCGAGGAAAATGTCGCAAATGGGTTTAATGAACGGCTCCAGTTCCTTGTTTTCAAACGCATTGAGTTCTGCTTCTGCTTCGGCGGCTGGAAATGTATCCTCATCGACGCTGAGCGGCATTGCGTTGAGCTGATTGGTCGCTGCCGCGATGAGGTTCTGCCCGGCAACAGAAATTTGGTCCAAGACAGGGATGTTACCCAGAATATCATCCATGCCATCCGCTACGGAATCGTACAGTCGGGATACAATGTCCTTTTTGCCTTCACGATCCAGTATGTCCTGACCCGGAGTGATGACACTTTGTGATAGAAATGCTCGTAGATCGCGGCTGCGACATACCTCGGGAAGAAGAAGAAGCTCCCGCAGGTATTTTTCCAGCGCCTCCCTCCTCTTGCGAAGAAATTCGCTTTGGAACTTCATGACGACTCTCCGCCTAGGGAAATCGAGGTTTCGAACAGAAGGATAGCGGGATCGCAATTTTTGGTGTAGGTCGTGGAACTCGCTGTATCGTCGCGTGACTATCCAAGACGCAGCAGGCATTTGTTCACCAGCGTTTCGTTGTACCTCAACGACGTACATGGCGAATTCGCGTCCGTCTTCCTCCCTGCCCACTTGGATCGATTTGATCTTGATTGTTGAATGACCGTAAAGACTATTATCACTCTCTTGGACGACATACTGTTGCCGCTGGAGCTCTTTGCGTCTGATTTCTCGCTGCAGACTCGCCTTCGATTTGCGAAGGATGCGTAATTCCGATGTGTTGTTTGTCAGCTCAGCTTTCCGTGTTAGCGAGTTGATGACAGCTTCTTGTGCCGTGAGACGGTCTATATCGTTGGAAAGTGCAGTGATGGCCTCAGCTAGACCTAGGTCTCCAGGTGCTGCCTCGTGAACCTCGTCCTCTTCGTCTTTGTCGGTGGCACTAGCACCGCCTTCTTCATCGCCTTCGTCGGGTAGAAATCTGTCTTCATCTTGGAAGAGATCGTCGTCCACAAAAACTCCGATTCTCGAGGCTGCGCTAACGAGTCCCAATGACGATAAACTAGGTTTTTCTTGATCTTTAGAAGCAAGAACCGGTCGAGATGAGTCGATAGAATCT
This sequence comes from Periglandula ipomoeae IasaF13, assembly GCA_000222875.2. Classification (NCBI taxonomy): domain Eukaryota; kingdom Fungi; phylum Ascomycota; class Sordariomycetes; order Hypocreales; family Clavicipitaceae; genus Periglandula; species Periglandula ipomoeae. The sequence goes on from AFRD01000152.1 coordinate 14,666, forward strand.
CGATTGGAGTTACGATCATTGTTGTTGAGGAAACTCGCATCATTCTCATCCACGTCGCCAAATAGAGAGGCTCGCAGGTCTTCAGCTGTTTGTGGTCGTTGATCGTCCATAATATTATTGAGAGCTTGTTCCACGGCTTGGACGACCTGTGTATCCGGAGCCATTGGTGGAGCTTGCTCTTGGTCAAGGCTGTGCACAGAGTCCGCCAAAGTGCCATCATTGTCTTCATCATCGTCATCGAACAATGGGGTTGATACGGTTTCATCTAGCGATCGACGGGGATTCTTCAACGGGTCAGCATTGCTGTCGCTACCTCGAAGGTCTGCTGCAGATCCGGTTCTTCGCGTGATTTGATTAGAAGCTGATGTGGCAAGCCGTGAGATAGGTTTTGGTTTGGACGGATGTGGCTGCGACATTCGAGCCGCAGAGGTGTTGTTTGTGTGCAATGGTGGCGCAGGTGTTGGAGCTGAAGATGTTGTGTCCTGGGACGCAAGGCATTTGTAGTACAAGTCGGATTTCTTGAAGCCGTAGTAATGCTGGGACTGCATCTCTTCAAGCACTGCACTTTGAGCTCTCAGAATGGATTTTCTCGCATTGTAGTACTGAAGTGGTGTGGCAGACTTCCCAGCCTCGAGGAATTGTTTCACCTCTCGTCTGGAGGACTCAGGAACATGAAGTTCCGGCTTCGACAAGTAGGCTTGGTGGATTTGCTGCAAGTCAAGTCTATCGGATTCTGTCCACATGGGCAAGTGAGAAGAGTCGGGGTCGTCTTCCTGGCCATCATCCTCCAGCGGGTTTCGAAACCCATCCACAACCAGCCAGAATTGAACCAACGACATTAAGCACTGGCGGTCCATGTACTCCATGAAGTACGACAAGCCGGACGCATCCTTTAGAAGCTCTGTTAGGGTGACGTTCTCCAACCTAGATGTCGTCGCACTCGAGAGAGGAGCGTTAAAAGGGATGGGTGGGCGATCCCCTCCAGCGGCAAGCTGTTGCACTTTTTGATCCAATATGCGTTTTCCCATTTCCAAGCGCCGCAAGTACACAGGATCTTGATTCTCCTGCAGCAAGTCGCGCTTCAGCTGGCTTGCCACTTCGCTACGAAAGCGCCGTGCATCTGACAGGTTGTTGACCTTTCGTATACCGCGGATGAATTTCTCAAATTTACGCTCACTGTCTCTAGGAGAAAGTCGTGGTGCGGCGGACATCTTGACAGTTCGAGGGGTTGCAGGTGCGTGTTGATCAAGAGCAGCTCTGAGCTTCCGTACCGTCGACCTATCTTGCAACATGGTGCGGCCGTAGTTATCCATGACTTGATTCCAGGTGTCTGGATCCGACAGCAGCTGGAGGACGGGCGATAGAACAGCACAGCTGACTATTTCGCGGATAATAATGGAGACAGACCGACTGGCTAGCATCTTGTCGGGCAGGATTTTTGGCATAACCCGCTCAATGAGAGATCGCAAGTAATCTTGCTGCACCATCTTGGTGTCCGGGAAGGACAATGCCGCAGCTGGGTGCAAGCGCCCATCCTTGTATTTTGACGCAATAGCTAGATCAAGCTCTTCTGATTCGGTCACCGATCGGTTGAGTTTCTTGCCTCGTATTGATTTCTCAGCTTCGTAAAAGTCTCGGAAATGTGCAGTAAGGATGGGAATTAGACGGCTAGTCACGATTTCAGCCAGATCCTTGTGTCGTATCGAATCAAGCAAGCTGACGATGGCAACTCGCACTGCACGGTCGATCTCGTTGGGAAACACCGGATTCTGACTGATGTGAGAATACCAGCTGCGGACAAAGTCGCGGAGAATCAAATCGAGAAGACCGTCCACGGCGTCGGCTACATGTGGTGAGCGTCCAAGCTCTAGCGCTGGCTTCTCGTATGTTTGCCTCTTTTTAAGAGCAGAAACTTCCGACTTCCACCGGTTTGCACGAAGGAAAGACGCTCGGGGAAGCTGAGATGGAGTATGGTTCGGCCTTTGCGCGGTCAACAACAAAATTGCGACAGATGAGAGAACAGTGACGAGGATGCCAGCAACGAAGGCGTAGCCAGCCCAGCGCAACGCAGGGAACCAGCTTACAGCATAGCCCCAGGAGACGAAGGAGGCTACAGCAGCAATGGCCACATCTCGTCTCTTCAAGGCCATGGCCAGAGCACGAGTTGGGAAGGGTGCATTGTCTGCCTCCCCGGCAATATGAAAGATGGACAATGTGGAGGTGAGTATCGTGGTCGGGCAGACGGGGTGTTGCGACAGCAGCTAGCTGAAGCTACCTGTGTCTCGTCCTTGCTTGACCAGGGAGGTCGCAGGGTCTGGCTCCACTCAACGTCACTGGGCAGCCAAGCTGTTCATCTACTAGCGTTAATTAATAGCACATGCTGCCGTGAATACCTGTCTAATGTCCATAGAACAGCCTGCAATACGACAGAAAAAAAAACTAAACTCCTAATTTATATCTTACGTCCGATATTTACATCCTGAACGTAGACTTTTTAAGGCCTAAATGCCTGAGAAAAGAGAGACGATGCCGATAAATGTGCATAAATGAGCGTGCATCGGTGAAATTCCTGTAAAACACAACTCGATCCAGGGTAGCGTAAACACCGTGACGACAGGGCTGCATTGCGTTGGAATGTTGTATTGCGGTTTCACCACTGCACTAGGGTAAACAATTACTCCCACGGAGGGTCTTCCAAGCGTCTGAACAAAACCACAAACTTTTGGCCTTGGTTCCGAGCCACCTTCTTCCCTTCCTCCGTCTCGTTCTGCATCACTTTCACGCACTCATCCTTCTCCACCCCCTCCTCAGATACTCGCTCAAATGAAGGGTGAGCATCCAGATGTTGCACCATCCACAGATGTAGCGCCTCCACATCGGTGATAGTGTATACGATGCCACCTGGCCGCAGTGCGTAGGCGTACTCGGAATTCAGTGTTGTCGACACGATTCGTGCCTTGTGTTTCCTCGCTTTGAAATGAGGGTCTGGGAAACATATGAAAATCTTGCTGAGCTGTGCCTTTTTGAAGAAATTTGGAAGGAACTTCATTGTGTTGGCGCGAATACACGCCGCATTTTGATATAGCTTGCCACCGTTCTGCTCTCGTAGAGCCCAGATCTTCTCCTGGACAAATTGCGTCACACTTGTTCGGATCTCAAGCCCTGGTGGCGGTGTCAGTCGAGCCCTGATTTCCCCGTCCTTTGCTGTGTTTGTGTAAAACAAGAGGAAAATCCACCGTCTTCCAACTTACCAAGCATCAATGTTTCTGGCAGTAGAGGGGCTAGCGCGACAAGAAGACCACCGAAACCGCATCCGATGTCGACAACCTCTACATCTTTGCTTAACTTCGCTGGCTTTTTTGAATCATCGGTTGAGTTTTGCACTGCGTAGGCTGGGTAATATGTGGCCCAGTCCATGGCTTCTGGCGATTCAGGACTAGAAATTGGTTGGTATCTACAATCCAAACGGGCTTGACAGCAAAAACTCACTACTCAAGAGTGTGATCTGAGAATGGGTTGGCGTGGGCTCTTTGACGGTAAAACCGCTTTCGCGGCATCCTTGCGACACCATCTTGGTCTTTACTGTGGCTGAACCTCTCGCGGTTCGCCCGTTTGTTGGTTGCGCCAGGCATAATCTGGATTCGTCTTTGTTCGAGAGCTGAATTGTGTTGCCCGAGATCCTTCAATGAATTGTCCCTCACTAGACCATTTTTTCTCTGTCGTGGTCGAGAACTTCATAAAGTGAATGCACCTTGTGCAAGCGAATGGGGCAGGCGGTGAGCAGGAGTCGCACGGAAGCTGACAGGCCCCTGTGCATCGCATGACCCAGGAGGCTTCGAGCTAGAGCTCCTGTCAGCATGACTTGACATCCTTCAATCTTCTATTAACAGGACTCGCTGTCTTTCCATTGCTACACACGTTGATACTGCAACGCTGCAGCGACGCAAGACTCACTAAAATGTCCGACACAGCACAAACGACTTTATGGGATGTGGGAAGCTATTTTATGCCCCAGTCTTCATCCTTCGTCATCCGATCGATTTCAGCTCTTTGTGTATGCCTCACACTCCGGATGCCTCCATGATGTAGCTCTGACGTTCAATAATTTCCTAGGCGTTCATCGGCACGATTTTGATTCTACCGCTATTTTTCTTCCTGACTATCGATATATCCCTATGGCTATGGAGACATTTCTCAACTCGCGGCGAAACTCATAGCAGCGATTCCCTTCCACCTCTGTCCTCGGATATCGTTCAATCCTCGAGCGGCAGAGATTCTTCCCCGAAAGCAAAGACAGCAAGAGCACGCACTACACGGAAGAAATAGCAGGACTATAGCTTGCTCACCTTCGCGCCGCCAACCCGAGATCTGTCGCTTAACCATAGAAACGCAAAAAAACGACATGAATCCAAGTTTGTTTACGCGACCTGGGCGATAACCTTGATCAGATCTGCAGTTACGCCCATGGCGGTTACATCACCCCCAGCCCCGGCGCCTTGAACGATAAGAGCGTTGCTTCCGTATCGCTTGGTGTAGAACGAGATAATATTGTCGCTGCCCTTCAAAGCGGCAATCGGGTGGGAAGGGTCGAATGTTTGGAGGCCAACCTTGACGCTCTTGGTGGCCACATCGATGCTGCCGACGAATCGAAGTACTCTGTCTCCCGCAGAGGCCTTCTTCTCCTCCATCTGTTGGTCAAAGGCAGGCAGTTTCTCCAAAAATTCGTCGCCGCTCGAACAAGACTCCAATTCCTTAGGAATGAGACTTTCCACTGGGAACGATGTGGGCGACTCTACTGGCAAGCCCGCCAAACGAGCCAAAATGGTCAACTTACGAGCAACATCCAGACCGTTGAGATCGTCACGAGGGTCAGGCTCGGTGTAGCCCAGTTCCTTCGCCTTCTTCACTTCATCAGACCATTTGCCACCACCTCCAGCGACTGGCGCGAATGAGTTGAAAAGGAATGACATGGTACCACTGAAAACTCCCTCAATCTTAGTCACCTCATCGCCCGTCTCGACGAGGTCCTTGAAGGTTGAAATGACAGGTAGGCCGGCACCGACCGATGACTCGTGATAAACCTTGGCGCCTGATGCAGCGGCTGCCTGGAAGATATCTTGCCACAGCTTGTATGATCCAGAGAAAGCTTTCTTGTTGGGCGTCACCACACTGATGCCAGCTTTGAGGGCCGTCGGGTAGGCGTCGGCAACGTCTTGAGAGCTAGTATTGTCGACAATGATGGCCTTTCCAGGAGCCTTGGCCAGATAATTTACCAGGTCAGGAAGAGAAGGCGGAGTTTTCGAGGAGCTGGCCAGCGCGTCGACGGCTCCGTCTACGTTGATGGCCGAGTAATCATCGTTGTAGAGGGCTTTGCGGCTCGTAGCGATGTAGCACAAGTTCAGCTTGGGTGCGGGTCGTCGAATGGCGAGGTCTCGCAGCTGGGAGAGGAAGCACTTTCCAACTCCGCCAGCGCCTGAATCATGTCAATGTCAACTGTCGTCGGTGTGATAGTTCAATATAAATGCCTACCAATGACTGCAATGAAAACAGAGTTCGTGTTCGCCATGATTGAGTGTTTGTAGATGGAATATAATGGTTGTTGGAGACAATTTCTCTGTGATCCGATAGTGGGGGAGAAAGAGCCTGACGTGACGCTGGGTGGTTTGGAGGGGCAATGTGGCTGGAAGCTATGCATCTTGTGTGGCTGGCAAGTGTGGCGCGTGCATGGGATATTTCCGCTCTCGCCTTCTTTGCTAATCTGGACATTTTCAAGATCTTCTTTCTGCTATGAAAATCAGGGCCATGACGCGATATATCTGCGCATTATTTGTATTGGCATAATAAGAACTTTGATTCTGGTCCAGCTTAAATCTCGTTGTGTGGCCTCAGTCTGACAAGACAACAAGTGTCGCGGTTCAACTACGCAGCTTGGAATATGCGATCAGCTTTCAGGCTGTAATCTGATGCGTCACGGAATTGAATGCAAGCACAGGATCTCCAATCCAGACTATTACGAAAGACATTACAGAAGCAAGCAGCCTTTCGAGAGCCATGCCTCAAGATCCCAATCTCTATGGCCAACGGCCGGCGAAAAAACAGAAGAAAGATACGGCACTTTCGTCATCGCTCGATTTCACAGCACAACTGACGTCCCTCATGTCAAATGCGACGTCTTCAGCGTCCAGCTCCGGACGCCCAAGACCAGGCAAGGAGCGAAGGGATGACATCTTTCACAAAACCAAACCAAGAGACCGCAGGCCAACGAAAGATGATAGCAAGCTGACGCTCAAAGATGTAGGTGGCACAGAGGAGGAATCGCAACAACTGGCGCTTGCAAGAAGGAAGATGGAGGACAAGGCACGGCGGTATGCGGCAATGAAGAGAGGGGACTATGTGCCAAAAGAAAATGAGGCGGCCCCGCTGATTGATTTCGACCGGAAATGGGCAGAGAATGTTGAAGGAAAAGAAGAATACTCGACATCGAGTTCGGACGATGACGGCGAGGATGCAACTGAGATGATCGAATACGAGGACGAATTCGGGCGCCTGAGACGCGGGACCAAAGCTGACAAGGAGCGCATGGAACGAAGAGCCCGGCGAGGCTTGCTTGGTGCGGAGGAGCTTGAGCGAATGTCTGCAAGACCAGCCGCGCCAGCGAATCTCATTTATGGAGATGCGGTACAGGCCATGGCATTCAACCCTGACGATCCCGAGAAGATGGAAGAACTCGCCAGAAAGCGGGACCGTAGCGCAACACCACCAGAGGAGAAGCACTACGACGCTGACAGCGAGATCAGGACAAAGGGCACGGGTTTCTACAAGTTCAGCAAGGATGAGGAGCTGCGATCAAAGGAAATGGCAGACCTGGCAGAGGAGCGCCAACGAACGGAACAAGAGCGAAAGGCGCGGGAGTATCAGAAGGAGTCCCGGCGTCGAGAGATTGAGCAACGTCGACGAGAAATGGGCGCACGACGGGCTCAACGCTAGGCTGACAACTTCCTGGATGGGCTCGCAGGACGAGAGGCTTAGACCCTGCCCTGTGCTTTGTTTTAGCGGTCGTGTATGCAGCCATGTTGCGTCTCCTACAGGCGAGGGGGGGCCCGCGTTGGTGAGACCAAACCAACAACTTCATGGTGGCCTGTACAAGCCTATCAGCTGCTTCCGAATGTCCCCAGTCTCCGAGGCATGAAGCCAGGCATTTTCGTCTCTGTTGATGTTTCGTTTTATGTTAGCGGCCTGCGTCTCAGGCAGTCCCAAGCCACAATGTCTTTTTGCACTCTTAGCATCTCCGCCAGGTGGCTCTTTTTGAGTGAGAATAATTCGCGCTCGGTGGCATGGTATGGGGCTCTTCAGTGCTTGGTGGGCGCTGGCCAATAGATGCCCCAGCATCTTCCTCCACGTCGTTGTGGTGTGTCGGCGAGTAATTTCCCACGTCCGCCGCGTATTCCGTATCACCAACAAGAGGCACGAGCACATGAGCGATATCCAGGCTCGGCTAGGGGCGCGCGAGATTGATTCGGCGCATTGGGACTGGTCAATTGAGCTGGCGCTGGCAGGTGCTCAATGGTGTTGCATTTGTAAGGAGTAGTATGGCGTATTATGGGGGGTAAGATTTTCGGCGCTCACTTCATTGGGAAGGTGACGGCTCCGTATGCTGCGGCGCGGAATCCCGACTGTTGCGCCCTTCCCTTGGTGTCTCCCTACATTATGATTTGAACTCGACCTCATGCTTTGCCCACAATATGCGTACTGTAAGACTGTTGTGTCAAAGTCCTGTAGGACAAGAATCACGGCAAAAAACTAGACCAGGCAATTTGTCGTCGCAGGCCACTGCTCCTGTTCAGGTTCAGCCAGGGATGGGGGCACAGTTGACTTCGGGGCTAACAGGGCTGCGCCATGCCTGGCTGCAGCGGAGGACCGGCCAGGCCCAACACGGTTAATGCGAAAAAGTGTGAGTCACACGGTTGGACCCACCCGCTAGCGAAAGGGCGCGCGGTACCTGACGAGGCGGCATAAGCCCTTAACAGCCAGGTATGGCTGCAGACAGAGCCCCGTGTTAGTCCTGTACTGGCGCTGCCCCCCAGCGGATCTGGTACCGCACCCGTGGACGCGTGCATTCCGCCGCTTGCTGCCTGAGAAATACAAAACATCTCCGGCCTCCAACATCCCACATCTGGCCATCTTCTCTTTTTCCTCCACCCCAAAATATCCTTTACCATACATATCACAAGTCAGATCAACGCCTCAAGCGACCGTCAAGATGCTGTAAACTACCTCTTTCAGTGTTCCCCCGCAATCCGTCAAAATTACGTCTCAAGACATAAACAACATTTTCTCCACTCAATCTTCACCCACTCCAGCTCACCTTTCGGTTGATCTGGACTTCAGCACTGCTATAGAAAGCATCCGCTCGAGTTCTCTTACCACCGCCAACATTTCGGCCCAAGATTTCCCAGTCTTCAACACGGATTCCCAATCAACATGGCTTCCCAACTCCCCATCGAGCCTGCCGGCACCACCCGCGCACCCACATCAGAGCCCCGTCGAGAACAATCAGGACTTTGTTCTGTTCGACAGCCCTCAGCCTCGTCAAACCCCTAATCGGTCTTCTGTCTCGCTGTCCAGCCAGCGCCGTCATTCATACCACAATCGCAGGGATAACAAGCTAGTTACCGCAGCTGCCCAGAACCAGCGAGTAGCCCAATTATTACAGGCACTTGGACAACAACAATCGTCTCCCGTTAACGCCAACCGTTTCGCGAATCAGTTTTACGCTTCATCGGCTCCATCGTCTTCAGTTTCTCTGAACCAGCAGCAGCAGAGATCCCGTTCCGCTCGACCTCCCGTACCCTTGTTCAATCAGAGCACTGGTAACGTCCATCAATCCGCCAAGATGATGAACGCAGCAGGTTTGTCTCACTCACCTCTTGATCAACCATCCAAGTCCATCCACTTACATGATCCTTCAGACGTCGACCTGGATGAGTTCACCGCCTTCGAAGGTGGTGCCTCCACGGCATTCTCATCTCCAGCTGTTCCGTCCGTCATGGACTTCAACGGCAGCATGTCAAGCTCCGTTTCCACCTTGGGCACTGTTTCGCCACATGATTTGCTCGTCCAGGAGCCCTTCATGTCTGCGCCAAACTCTGCTGCTCTTACAGCATTGACGTCGCCATCCATCTACAACGAGTCTCCCGACTTTCATGGATTCGATGTCTCTCCCAACTTCGGAAGCGCTGACTTTGATGGCTCCGGCGACCCTTGGTACCCCTTGTTCCCTCAGGACTCCAACAACAGTGGTCCTGAGCTGATCAACCCCGAGGACTCACCCGCCCAGAAGTCGGATGACATTGATTCTGTTGGCCGGGGCTCGGGCGCCGGCAGCCGCAAGAAGGTCACCAACTCGCCTCCCAGCGGTGGTCGCCACTCTTCTGTTGCCGGTGTCGGCTCGCGCAAGCGTGACAAGCCCCTGCCACCGATCGTCGTTGAGGATCCTAATGACACGACTGCCATGAAGCGAGCTCGCAACACCCTCGCCGCTCGAAAGTCGCGTGAGCGAAAGGCTCAGTGCTTGGAGGAGCTGGAGGATCGCATTGCGAAGCTCGAGGCCGAGCGTGATCATTGGAAGAAGATTGCTCTCTCGCAGACGTCTTCGCAATGAACGAACCAAAAGTTGTTGATTTTCGATTGTTCTTATTTCCTACATTCTTATTCTCTTTAATCTCCAGTTGACCCGGGACATCCGTGGGAGAGAGCTTAGTTACAGGATTGTATTTCATCGCTAGTTGATAATTCTATTTGACATATTGTATATTACTTCGCCACTTGAGCTTCATGTGTCCGTGCGAAGTGTTTCAAGTGTTCCATTATGTAGAAGCCGTATGAATGTGGCACGATGTCCAGCTGGCGAGACAGACCGTCCATGACTACCACCGGGATGACCTTCGAGCCATGTTCGTCCATACCCTTCCTCCATCGGTCAACATTGCATCAAGTCTGGTGACAATTCCTTATGATAGAATAATTTAGTCGCCTTGTTTGCATGCCAAGGCAGAGTCCATTGCAAACGAATACGAAAATAACCATCAAGCGAAACACGAGGGCAAGGCAAGAATGCCAATTTTCAGTATCACGGGACTCGGCGGTGTAGTCCGGGATTACTTAGCGCTGATGGGCGCTGATGCTTGAAACCGCCCAACACCCGTGCGGCTCAAAACCATCGTCAACCAACCGGGCCCCTTTTACACCTCTCATCAACATCATCCAAACGCACCCACGCTCGTTTTCCATTCCTTCTCCAGCTTGTAGCCACTCATTCACCAATAATACATTGTTATAATAATACCTAAGTCCAAAAAAGGCCATATTGCCCATCATGAACACTCGAATTCTCACCATCGCGCTCCTCGCCTCAGTGGCTTTCGCCCGCACCGATCTCAAAGGCTGCACGTACTACGACTCCGTCATCAAGCCTAGCAATCAGGCACCGTATGCCACGCGCCTATGGTACGTCCCTGATTCAGGAGAAGTATGCGCTTTTCTCGACTGTGGCGGCGGCAGAGCTCCGCCCAAGACAACGGTGCCGGGATGTCCTCAGTATGAGGGAACGGAAACGTACTCGCTTTCGTTTATCAATCCTAAGACTTTGGGACAGCCTGCTGCGACGGCGACAGGTGCATCGACAACGGCAAAGGGGGCGGTGACGAGTGCTTCTTCTGGTGGGATCTCGACGACTGCTGCGCCGGCGACTACTGCTGTGTCCACCAGTGCTGAGACATCCTCTGCTGGAAGTGTGTCTGCGAAGAGCACTGAGTCTGCTTCAAGAAGTGGAAGTGGTAGTAGTAGTGGGAGCGGAAGTGCTCGACCGACATCGACGAGTACTGGGGCTGCTGGTACTCTTGCTACGGGCGTGGCGTTGGCGCCTTGCTTGGCTGCCGGCTTGGCTGCCGGTGTTGGCTTGTTCTGAGGACGGGCCCTTGAAGTCTACATTTGCTTATGCTAACATCGTACCCTACTGCAGAATTCTTCTGTATTTGAAGCACGAGAATATGGCATATGGACGGGTTTGCCTTGTTTAAGTCTCTGTATCATACTATTTGTAGGAATATGTTCAAAGGTCGTCTCCTGGTGCGGATGACGAAAGTCTATAGAATTGTACAAAACGGATAAATCGATACTGCCTGCATTCTCGTAACCAAGCAACAATTACTACACCTGGATTCCAACCGAAGGGTATATCCTGATCTACACCAACACATTTGTCATGTACGAATCACTATGTCCATGCGCCCCATTCTCACAGCTTCCCAGCAGCCTCTGCATCTCTATTGGCCGGAAGCCCGCGATCGGGGCTTATTGAGAAACCAGACCACAGATAAATGATGAGAGCAATGTACTCCATGACCAGAGCCATGAAGACGAATAGAACAATCGACAAGGTCTCGGGGTTGTCGTAAACGAGATTCCAGATAGTGACGAGGTCTTGAGTGTGTGCAGACTCGATGATACCGTAGATGGTTCGGACCATGATGAATGGACAGGCGAGTAGAGCTCCTCGGAGGACCTTCGATTCTAAGTTAGCAATTGAGTTCTACTTTGGGCTCTTTATTTTTGGGGAAAACATTGCTTCCTATCGTACCTGGTGTCCGCTGGGGAGGAGGCTAGACTTGCGACTGTAGTAGTACACTTGCATCAATGTAAGAACTACCAATTCGACGGCGAAGGCAATGTAGCCAGTGAGTGTAAGAAGGCGTCCGGTGTGTCGAAGACCAGCATCGTTCTGAGATCCAATGCCACCGCCGGCACCGAGAAGGCCGACGGCTCCAACGAAGGTGAGGCGAAGAGCGACGGTGATTCGGTGCGTAAAGGGGCCGTCTCCAAAGTTATCAAGTAGTCTGTAGGAAGTTCAAAGTCAGTATGTGAGTACCGGAATTGATTGAGGAATCCACGTACATAAGTCTTGTCAGACCTAGGTCGGCAACAATGAGCGGAATCACGCCAACATTAAGCAGGATGATGGCGGCGATGAGAAGACCCGTCTGGAAGCTACCGTCTTGGTTCTTCATTGATTCGAGAGCAATGAGAACTGGACCACCAGCTAGTCGCACTTTGATAGCACACAAATTAGTTTTCTCCGTATCGCTGTGATATGTGCTACTGCGGCGTGGTTCGAGAGGGTGTACTCACTTAGAGTGAAGGGAATCAGAGGCCACCATGCCATTCTGGGTCTGATCTTGCTATTGTGAAACATGAGCCATATGGCCAGTGGTACCATGGGCAAGTAGAAGACGGTTTGGGCAATGCCCAAGGAAACGTGGGGATTGAGCATGATGGTTGGTGATGGAAGGCTTCGTATCCTTGCGCAACTGTGACGATGGGAAGGTTGAGCTTGGGCTGCTGTTCTTGAGTCGGTGCGTAGCTTGAATAACAGTTTCGCAGCTTCAAATAATTCAAGGTGTATTTACGGTCGTAAGAGCTCGACTTTATCGTGGTATAGACGTGTTGCTCATGACAGACATTAGAATGGAGTCGAGGGGAGGACACCACAAGCTTCATATAAGACAATCAAACAGTCGCATCGCAAGGCGGCAACCACCCGCAAAGCCATCCATCCCCTTCATCATCGTTTCCACCCAGTGACCGGCGATCTGGGACATTGCACCGAAGCTGACATGTTTCGACCACTGTCAAAGGGCGGCCGTGGCTGGGTCAGCGTTGCCGTGAGCCGACAGGACGAATCACGGCAGGCAGACGGCCCAATCAGTTCGTGCTCTCAGCCACAAGCCGCGCTCATTCAGCCCTTTGGGGTGCCCTGGGGGTGGACAACGGAAACCTGGTGCCGACACACAGCGTGGGCAACGTGACGCTAAGCCTGACTGGGCGAGATACCGCGAGATGCTCATGTTGCGAGACATACGCTCGCATTTGAGAATTGACTTTGCGGTCGGGTGCGAGAGCCGCTCGGTCGCTCCTGCCCCGCTGCTCTCTCGCACGAATGTCTGATCTGTCTGCCTTCTCGCCATTATGCCTGATATCTGGATTGATGGAGCGAGTGTTTCTCTCTCTATTTTTTATTAATTAGAAGCGTGCGGACACTATGACGTGTATTTTCCCGACGTGTGAGGCAATGGGCAGATTCATGCGCCTGGTTGAATACTCAGCATGAAATCGAAGAATTGGCATGAGCGGGTAATGCCAGTTGATGCTTTTCACCCCTACGGAGCCCCCTTTATTCTTACATCAACTTCTTGAGAAAGTGTCGCTGATTTTCGTTTTCCCTTTTTGGGCACTTAGCGAACGCAACTTATCTTTTGTTCTTTGCATTTCGAGCTGGGATGCTTCAAATCGGGTCTTAACGTGTTCTTGCTCGCCCGCAGACACAAAAGCAGTTGTGAAGTTCCGCCAAAATTTAGGGTAGGCACATTTTGTGTCGACGGGGGCTTCTGCGCCAATCTTGGACGGTGTCAGAATCGGTATCATCGTACATCAATGATCTTGAAGAAGCTGAAACATGATAAAATCGTCTCGAGGTGGATATTCCAGATACCATCGGTTTGCAGAACGCCCAGAATAACGAACCTCTCTTCGCCCGCACAGTGACGACCTCGATACAAGCGGAGATCTACGAGACGGCATTATTAGAAAATCATATTCGCGAGACAATGATTTTAAATGCGGTGAAGTCCGATGTTGACATTTATGGATAACTCATAGCTTGCGTCGCTATCACCGAGTATTGTCGCTGGTATCGAGAAGGAATATCTCAAGATTCAGCACTCATGGATGAGCATGAAATCAGGACCTCTGGTCATCACATGCAGGTCGCGCACATTGCATTCCTTTCTGCTCCCGGTGTCGCTTTGGAAGTAGCACATCAAAGCCAATTTGAGCTTTCTTCCAAAGTCAACTTCATAAGCAATTCATCATCTTTCTCCGGCTCAAGCAATGTTTCAGAGGCACTAATCTCAGAAGTGCCGCGACTAAGCGAACACGCCCTTTCGGCCGATGGGGCTCAACGCACGGAGCTGCTGCAATCAATCCTTTTAAAAAGTGTCGGCCTCGAAACGGCCCTCTGTTCATAGGGCGCGAGTGGCGGCGGGGTTGCGGTGCAAGTTTGGGCTCCATTCGATGTTGATGTTGCATTGTCGCTCTCTTATTCCCACTATTCCCGCCCAAGTCCTCCGGCTTCGGGATTCATCCACTCCAAGCACGTCTTCGGCCAAGCTTCAATCGCGAGATGCATCCGCCTCTTCTCCGCCGACTCGACTGCAATCATGCCCGTCCACAGTCAGGCTATCTAGCGTCCGACCCTCGGCCCCACGGCCCAACGCCGTTCGAGGGTGGAGAAGCCTTCAAACTCTTGCCCATCTGCCGAATGGTGAGGCAAGGGCTGATTTACTTATAGCTCGTTCACCCCGCTCCAATTACCTTGTTCTCCTGCTTCAACTGTGACTCTACTATGCTGCATCTTTCATCACTGCCGTTGTTGTTGTGGTTGTGACTGACTACTGCAGTTCCTCGTCTTGATGTTGTTAGCCGACTTGACCAAGTGTGATTTAATATAATCGTCATTGCTAAACTTGTCAAGACCGCCGTGATTTTTCTCCAGCGAATGCCCTACATGACTCAATATCTTTCTCGTCATGGTGTCCCCAAGTCCTAGTCGTACGACAAGTCACGCCGGAGAATGCGAAGGTCAGTTGCAGCATATTTTGAAGACGCATCAATCTCGCCTGACTGTCGTAGTTACTAACAATGAAGAGCCGACGGTCATGCTATGGACACAATACAAACTCAACTCAAGAGACGCGGCTGCTGAATATAGACTGGAAGCCATGTACTATGGCGATGGCATCCTCTCTGAGATTCGCTCGAGGACACGGAGCCATGCCGATCAAACTCTGATCAACTGGGAAGTTGACGATCCCGAGAATCCACACAACTGGTCAACGGTACGCTGAACTTCTAATGAAGGAAATACCAAGACCTGTTTCTGATCAAAACATGTGCTAACCTCTTCTGTACAGCCCAGGAAAGCCTACGTAGTCTTCGTTACCGTCATGCTGGTCCTCAATTCAACAATGTCATCTTCCCTTCCCAGCATGGCGATTCCAAACATCACCTCTGAGTTTGGCATATCATCATCTACAGAAAACGTGCTGCCGATTAGCGTCTTCCTCATAGGATACATATTCGGACCGTTGATTTGGGGACCACTTACAGAACACTTTGGCCGACGGAATCTGTCGATAACAACGTTTGCATTCTTATTATTCACACTGGCCTGTGCCGTTGCACCCAGCTGGGAGTCGCTTCTTGTGTTTTGAATGTTCTGTGGCGCGTGTGCGGGTGCGCCAATTGCAATCGTTGCGGGCATCCTGGCAGATGTGTTTGGTGAGCATAGGACGAGAGGCCGAGCATACACCATCTTCATGTGTGTAAGTCTATCCTACTTTTCATAGGTCATTGCGAACAGTATCGGAGGAGTCCCCATGCTGAAATTTATGTTTCTAGGCTACGACATGGGGACCTCTATTTGCTCCAATCGTGTCGGGATACACTGCTACATCTATCGGCTGGCGGTGGACATTCTGGGTTGGTCTCATTTATGCTGGCGTGACCTTTTGCATCATCATCTGGCTGCCAGAGACCTTCGGACCGATACTGCTTGCCCGACGAGCCCAAAAAAATGCGCAAAGATAACCCTAGCTTGCGAGTCATTGCTCCACGGGAACTTGAAGAGACCAGCATAAGTCAGCTGCTCACGGTCGTCATTACGCGGCCAATCCGCATGCTTGCATCGGAGCTCATCGTCACTGCGTCATGTGCCTATCTGGCTCTCATATATGCCATCTTTTACATGTCATTCCAGGCATTTCCGATCATTTTCCGCGATTTGTACGGTCTAAGTCCCGGAAATACCGGCTTGACCTACCTTCCTGTCGGAGTAGGTAGTGGCCTCAGCCTTTGCGTATTTTGGTACTGGGATAATGTGCTCACGAAAGCCCAGCAGCGCGGCACATCGTGGGCCAAGCGCGAAGAGTTTCGCCGTTTACCTCTGGCAGTTATCGGAGGACCGCTCTTTGTTGTGTCCCTGTTCTGGTTGGGCTTCAGCGCCAAGACATCCATCCCATTTGCCGTGCCGATGTTGGCAGGAATACCATTCGGTATGGGTTACGTCCTGATTTTCATGGCCCTCTTGAACTATATTACGGACTCGTACGAAATATTCGCGGCGTCCGCCAACGCTGCTGCCTCGTGTTGTCGGTCCATTCTGGCTGTCGTGCTGCCCTTGGCGACGACACACATGTTCGAGCAGCTTGGAATATCTGGTGCGTGTGCACTGATTGGTGGGCTGAGTGCTGTGATGTGCGTTATTCCATTCATTTTCATATGGAAGGGCCCTAGTATCCGGGCGAGGTCCAAGTTTTGTATTGCACTGAAGGAGCAAAAGGAGGAGATGCAGAGGAGGGCGGACGCTCAACGAGCAAAGATGGAGAGAGCCCAGCTGAGGATGCAGAAAGAGAAGGATGAAGAGGTCTAAAAATCCGGGTTTCTTGAAGAATGATGAGTCTGCCAAAATAATCAGTAATATGATGATTAAAAGGCATCCAAGCCACGCACAAGCATCTAATAATGTTAATCAGAATTTGCATTGAGTGTCTCAATAAGAAAAGCTCCACCAACAAGGCAATACAAAATGAGCGCACCGTATCTCGTCAAATGACCGTCGTAACCTAGCTCAGATTGTGAAACAGACCTGAAAAATCCCCCGATGTCTTGAAGACCCCAATATAGCGTAACATCAAGCTCCCTCGTGAGCATAACATAATGGACTATTGTCTTCGACCCGCTGAGTGCAACCCGGGAACCTACAGTTATGGAAGTCGCAGTACCCATACTGCCCTGCCTGGCCTCCCCTTATCTGTGACTCTCCTTCCCTTCGACGTCGATCGCAGCCGCGGGCACGACACTTGTGGTTGCTGCAGTGGCGAGAATCACCGCTTCGACGCTCAACACAAGAGCGTACCTCATAAAGATGGGCTCGACAGTAAGACGTGCCATTCTCTGCGGGACGAGGACAAAGTTCGGCCCCGTCATCTTGCTGACATCTCCCATGAACGTCTAAATGTATATTAGCGCTTGTCCATGATGATTGAGTTGAGGAGACTTACGCTCTCTGCAACGCTTCTGCACGCGCCCGTCAATGCCATCTCTTCTATTCTGACAACCTTCTTCTATGCATGTTCCGTGATGATCAAAAAACTGATCCTGAACGGCTCGGGCGTTGCATCCATCATAAATACATCTATGAGTTTTGCAATATATCTTTCCACCATTCCCTCCAAAACAGTCTGCATCCTTGCAGGTGTGAGACTTGCAATACTTTCCTCCTAGCACATGCTTCTTGTTGCACTCAGGCTTGGAACATGCATGATCCGAGCAATATTTTGTTCTGCCCTTTTCGATATCTTTGCCGCAATTTTCGATCCTACATCTGTGATCCGGGCAATAGCGAGACGCGGGGTCTTGACACAGTTGGCGACAACCGTCTCGTCGGCACAGTTGATGTGCTTCGCAGCGCCGACCTGTCTCGCCCGAGACGCCATTTTGGCAACCGTCCACTTCGCATGTATGATTCCGGCAATAGTTAGAGGTCATGCGCCTCTCTGGATATTCCGGCTTACTGCACTGGTGTGTGTTGCAGTAGTGGAGGGTCATGATGTTCAATTGGTTTTGAAGAGGATTGGAACAGCCTGGTTCAGCGCAAGTGTCTAACAACAATCAGCACACTGATCCGTGAAATGTTCTTGTGTGAAGATATCGTACGATGTTCCTCGCAGTACTTATATCGTATCGGATCCAGGTTCTTGACCTCTTGCGTACATCGCTGAAGTCCAAACCTCCCGATGCATTGCAAATCTATACAGGTTACACGGTTGCGTTACTCAAACAACAATGAGAAATAAGCGAGGACATACGATGTTTGCAGAATTTCCCAGTCCCCTCCCTATTGCATACAGCACCGTTCTCGAATTTACGGCACGTATGCCTCTTGCAATACAACGACGACGTTATATTCCGAATGCCGACCACGTTAAAGACCCAGACTTTCTCAGCGCATGCTTGGTTTCGTGCGGCGCACCGGGGGAGGTGTTTTGATTCGAAATTGGGTACGTACTGAGAACGATATATCTCGTTTGTGTTTACCATTGGACTTGTTTTTGACGGGAAAGATCAAGTAGATAATGTTGATGGAATCAATACTTGCGATGTTTTGGAAAAAGAAGCCTATCTATTACGTAGTAGATCGATATGGATGTGGTGCGATTTTTATAATGAGATATACTTGATACGATGTTGCAGGTCGTTATCCGCCGGCAACTACCCGAGCTCATGTAGGTCGGCGACCAATCATCATGTTTGCCATGTTTGTGCATGAATGGAGAGCATATTCGGATCAATCACGTATTACAGGCTGAGGTTTACACGTCAGAACCCACATTCGGGTTTCGACAGATTGAATGAGGCGTTTGGCATGTTTTGCAGAAAGCATCATGACCGATCACCCATGCCTACTACGCTGTGTAGTCCAACTCCGCAAACATTCATGCATCCAAAGAGCTCTAGTGACTCATTCCACAAAGGCAGCAATGCTAATAATAGCAAGGACGTATGTACGATGTCAGCATAAGTATGTAATCGAGCTAGTATTCGCTGTATCCCCGCCAGTAACAAAAAAATATTCATGTCGTTCCCGCTCCCATATACATTGGTATCATTGCTTTTGAGTAAAACACCATGCCGACCCAGTCATTGTCCTCTAAGATATACCATCCTTCGTTAATACAAGACGTGGCCACGTGTTTCCATAGTAAAACCGGGCAGTCGTCCCATCGTCGAGAGAGTCAATCCAAAATGAAAGGGGAAAAAAGAGAAAAGAGTAAAAACTAAGGCAACCCTGGAGCAGTGCATAACATTGCCGAATCATCCATCATACTTCGTTCGAAAATAGGAATGCTTATTCCTACGATAGGCTGCGTGACTTCAAATCTGTGGACAGCCCAGCGAGCACCCGTCTCAGGTGCCTTGACAACCCTGGCAACACATGACTGATCATGATGCTAACGTTTGTGCAACCACAGCCTGCAGCCCCTCCAGGAGTGCTGCCTCCGCTGCGTTGTCATCCTGCTCCTGCTGGTTGGGTGCCTCCGTCTTGAGCTCTTCTTGCGGAGGAGCGGTTTGGGCCTGCTGAGCAGGTGCGGTCGGCTGCAGGGGCTGGGCATTCGCAGGTGGTGGTGGTGGTTGTTGTTGCGGCTGGGCAGGCAGGGCGACTGAGGGAGCTGGCGCCGTCACGTTCGTTGCAGTGGTATTTGCAGCCATTGTTGTTGGTTGTTGGGACGTAGTAGGATGGGGCTGTTGACTCACGGCTGGCTGCGT
This sequence comes from Periglandula ipomoeae IasaF13, assembly GCA_000222875.2. Classification (NCBI taxonomy): domain Eukaryota; kingdom Fungi; phylum Ascomycota; class Sordariomycetes; order Hypocreales; family Clavicipitaceae; genus Periglandula; species Periglandula ipomoeae. The sequence goes on from AFRD01000152.1 coordinate 34,106, forward strand.
CGCAGCTTGCCCGTTTGTATTCGGCGACTGGGATGGAGTGGGCAGTCGCAAGGGCTGGGCCTGTTGTTGCGCTTGTTGTTGCAGCTGTTGCTGTGCATTGTGAGGCAGTTGGTGGGTCGGATTATGTTGCTGAGGGTTCTGAGACGGCTGAGTTTGTTGGTGTAATTGAGGTTGCTGTTGTTGCTGCGGCTGCTGCCCCTGTGGTCGAGGAACTTGCGGTGGCAACTGTGGTTGAGGTCTTTGATGTGCTTGAGCAACTGCGTGTAACAGATGTTGCGTGTTGGTCTGGACGCCGGGTCGTATTTGGGAAGCAGGGGTTGCCATGGGCCGTGGAATGGACGCATGAGCATTCTGGCTAGCTGCATGTGTTTGATGCCCGGCTTGTGCGTGTTGCGCGGATGAGGCTGCCTGAGCTGCACTTGCTGACTGCGCTGGTGTTACAACACCACTTCCTACAGCGCTCGCAGGGTAGGCCGACGTCCGGGGCGGATGTTGTAAGCCGCCTGCCAATGCCATGATGCCTTGCAGCTTCGCCTGATCCTCTTCTGAATTGAGTCGCGCCCTTTCTTCAGCCTCCTTTCGCGCGGCTTGCGTCGGTGCTCGCGTCTTGAGTTCGCCAGTAACAGCCTGAAGATAGTACGGCATTTCAGAGTTTGTTTTCAAGAAGAAAAGCTTCAGGTTTCTAGCCTTATCCTTCAGCTGCACCTGTGTCCTGTCTTTCAAGATATCTGAAATGGTACCATTTTGACCAAACAAAGTCAGGATCTGACTCCAATGCGGGCCTTTAACCATGTCGAGACCAGCCATGAGAGCCTTTTCTTCCTCTTGCGTCCACGGACGACGCGTCGAGTGAAGACCTTCTCGTCGAGTGTGAGCTGACGACTTGGAAAGAGCAGCTTGTTGAGCTTTGTCATATAGTATTGCGCTGGGGAATGTTTGGTTCGGCGGTAGATTTTCGCCAGGGGTGGGAGGTTGTTGTGGCTCCGGACGGGGTTGAGTATATGTATAGTAAGGATTCTGTGCCTGGTGATGCTGTAGTTGGGCTAAGTATGGTAAGTGAGAAGCCATGCTCTCGGCTAGGAGAGAACATATTAGTGGATATTCTACCGCCTGTTCGTGAAGGATTGACTTACTGGTGCTGGTTGGGACTGTGGGTTGGTAAGGAACAGGAGACAACCCGTGTAGAGTCGTTTTGACATAATTGGAAGTGCTTTCAGCAACGAGAGCCTCGAGTTCTTTATAATCTGTAATGAGATCGATCTTCCCATTCGTCTGTGTTGTCGTAGTTTCTGGCTTGCTTTCTGTGCTTGCAGCTTGCGCAGAAGCTTCCCCTTCGGCTGGCGCAGCGGTCGTCGTTGCCGGCGCCGCTGCCTCTGGCTGATCAGTCAGTCCAGCTAAAGCATTTTGCACAAGCCCTGAAGCAGTCTTCTCAAAGAAAGAAGAGAGATCGTCCAAATCGAGGTCTGCATCGCCTGTCGCTTCCATGGTCGATTCGGGCTCGGCTGCGGGATCCTCAAGCTGTATCGGTACGCCAAGCTTATTTCCCAAGTCTAGTGAGGATTTAAGCTTGCCATTGGCGAATTCGAAGTAACTCCGGAGGAGATCCTCTGCTGGGTGTTTGTCTCTCAACGCTGCCGGTTCCGATTGCTCCTTAACCTCGCCTTGTAGAGTCTCTTTCCGCGTTTGAACCGATGACACAAAATTTTGATCTGCAGAGGTGAGCTCTCCGCCCCCATGTTGCTCTTTCAGGACGTCCTCTAAACCCTGCGTTAACACTTCTCCGATCACTTCTTCTGATGGCTTCTCGGGCTCCTTGTCGACTAGAAACTCGATTTCTCGTTGGGTTTTAATGCTAAGATACAGCTCCGTCATCCCAGGCGGTAAGTCAGATAATTGGCACTGAAACAACGCCAGGAAGTTCTCGTCAGCGTCGGACAATGCTTTTGGAGAACCATCGGCAAGCCACGATCCAAGTTGCGCCATATTCGCAAGCTCGATAAATGCGCGCGAATCTGGATCTCTGATTTCCAGTTGATCGGCTGAAAGGACAGATCCAGCAGAGTACAGCTGTCGGACATGCTCGAACGAAGTCTTGAGACTGTGAAACGTGCGCTTGTGTTCCGAGTCGGTGCCACGAACTAGCTTGATTGTGTCTTCAAAGGGCGGTTGAACTAGAATCAGCAATATTGATAAAGCCTTGAATTGCGCGTGGTTAGTACATCATCGCCTCTGGTCGACACCCGCGCTTATCCCAACTCACAAGATTTCCTAGCGCATGCAGATTGACGTCGCGGACATATTTTAAAGGTTCCGCAGCAAAGGTAGGGCGAACTATAGGTAGCTCAGGAAGCGGTATCGTGGTATCGACCTCCATGGGATCGGAGGGTGGGATTTCGGGCATGTCATCGCCATTTGTAAATTGATCTACCAGGTCGCCGACATTGGACAGCGCATTTTGTACGAGGAGAGCCAGGCCATCTTCAAGCGATGACTCCTCTGTCTCCGTCTCAACCTTGGCCCGTTTGGCTTCTGGGGTCTCGCTTGCTGCGCCCATGTCTTCGAACGGTCGTTTCGACGCAAGCTCCGGCGGCAGAGTAAAGTCGAGCCCCTCCAAGCCGGTGGGCTCGTGCTCTTGTTTAATATCTTCACGTAACGCGTCAGCCTCGCAATTTAATTACTCTCTAGAGGGCCCCACCGTCGTATGAGAAGGCGCGCCTGGTCGGTTCGTCTTGAAGTGGCGGGATTGGGACGGCGCAGAGCTAGGACATACCAGGCGCCGGAGTAGCGGCGCTCGCTATAGCTAACGCCGACTCGGCCATAATGGCAATTCACTCGGATGTCACGGTGAAGGACACATGCGATTCGAATGTCAGGGAGTCAATGTCAAATTGGCAGGATTGGCGAGCGTGAGCGCGTTGCAACTTGGAGAGCAGCTGCGAAGGCGGGCTGGTCGCTGCTGCTTGGATGCGGGCGGTCGGAGAAAATTTGCTGAGTCAGTCGCGCCGGATGCCTTTATATCGTGCCCCAAAATTCTGCCGCTCTCAGATACACAAGCAACACAGATTTGCCCAAAATATATTATGCGGCGTCGAAATCAAAAATCAGGCAGTGCTTAGCGCATCCAGGGGCGGATGCACCTGTCTTTTGCCCTACAGTAAAACTTTGCGTCGAATTGCGCCTCTCATTCTCAGGGCGAATCTGCTGTGGCATGCTAATTCCCGCCGTTTTGTGCATTATCTCTTGCTATCAGTTGGCCCATCATGCTAGTCCAGCGCATTTCCTGCGGGAAGGACAAGGGAGCCTTAGTCAGCAAGGCGAACGCGAGCCACAGGCGTCGAGCCACAGACCACCATTGCACAGCCACACATCACACCAGACCCATTTGATGGTGCTTGAATTACTCAACGCTAATCAGCAATGCTTGGCATAGTACAGCTGAAAACGCAACCTTGACGACGGCTGAAGGTGAGAATCATCTGGACCTGCGTAATCGCCCTTGCATATACCGTTGCTTGGCGAACATCATCGATCATTTCATGCAATGTCGCTCATGGCACCATACACGCCGGGAGACGGCGATTCTTATCTTTGCGGTCGAGACCTTCGTGATTGAGCTGAGGCGGCGTGTATGAAGCCACTCTCATTGGTACGTGAACGATTCAGGACAACCCGAATTATGCTGGGACAATGAATGACCTGCACGCTGAAACATGGAAAGTGTGTCTATTCATACAATGCACTGAATTGAAGGTATTCTAAATTTCACGAAAATGTTACAAATCCATTGCGGTGTTTCAATCGACAACCTAGGTTCGACAGGGATCGACCAGGGTAATTTGATCAAAAAGTACCGAGCCCGAGGATGCACCTGAAGCCATACTGCACGAGAGCGTAGTGAAGGTCCCCGCGGCGGCTACGAACTCAAAAGAAGTAGTGCTCCATACATTCAGAGGTGATGTGTCCAAGGGCTTCTCGACGAAGCCGTTGGAAGCACTGCAACGGAGCCTTGAGCCCTGGTTCCCAGCTGATAAGATATTGTAGGCAAAGGTAACGACGTACGTCTTGCCGGGAACAGTGCCAATTGACTGTTGAATGGCTGCACTGCCGGTACCTGAGCTTAGAGTGAGATAAAGATTGACGGCCGTCTGACTATTGTATCCCGCTCTGAAGTGCTGGCGCCCTGTGCCTCTGTTGGTGTAGAGCCAAGGGGGCAAGGTCCCAGTTTCAAAGTCATCATTGACGACTTTGTTGATATTGCATGTTGGGGCTGGCAGTGTCCTCGTCGCTGTCACGGTTTGAGTGGCGGTTTGGGAGATGGTCTTTGTGATGGTCACGTCGACGGTCTGCGTGATGTGCTGTGTGTTTGTCACGTCCACTGTCTTGACAACAGTGGTGGATGATGTCTGCACGACGGTGGCTATGTTGGTGATGTCAACAGTGTTGGTTTCTGTGGCAGTCTCGGTAGTGCGAGCTGTGGATGTTTCGGTGACATCGTCTGTTTCTGTGACGGTGGGCGAAATCGTGAGATCAACGAATCGCGTGTCGGTGATGTATGCCGTATTCAACTCAGTCACAGTGGCGATTTGGTCCTCAGTCTGAGTCGCAGTCTGCGTGACATCAACGACAACCACGGTGGTGACAAATGTCGTAACATATGCTGTAGCCACTTCATTGAGGGTAGTTGTGTGCTCTTCAGTCACAGTGTAAGTCACGGGCTGTCTGCGAGTGGTCGTGCCACCTTGGGTGACAGAGGCAACTCCGCCCACAGTCTTGGTTACTGTCGCGCCGTACACAGTGGCGGGAACACGAGTGACCGTGGTAACATAGTCAGTCACGTACTTGGTGACAGAGTTGATGCCGTCAGTGCCCTTGACCGTGGCGGTGACGGTCTTGGTGACCTGCAGGGTTTTATAGTTAGAAGCGGATCTAATGACCAATTTTGATACGAGAAACCAGGACACTTACCGTGGGCCGCGACGTCGCCGTTGTCGTAACATGAACGGTCTTGGCGGTGGGAGTTACACTCAGCCGCGAGCATGCGCTGGATAACTTGCTCTCAGCAATTGATACCAGGGGCTTCGGTATAGGCACTCTGTCACGCCCTTCACGGCGCTTCTTGTTTGCTACCACTGTCACGAAGGCTGTCGTTTTAACAGTAGTAGCGTCTGTTGTGGTAGCAGTTTTCGTGACAGTGGTGAGATCAGTAGCTGTGACATCGTGAACATTGGTAGTTGTGGCGGTATCAGTTACATAGTCGGTCACCTTGGCCGTCTCAGTAGCAGTGGCCCCTTCGATCTGGGTAGTCGTGAGAGGAATGGTGTTGGTAGCAGTAGCCGTAATAGTATTAGTAAAGGAAAGAGTCACATAAGCGGTGTGGTAGTTGGTCACTCTGTCGGTGATGTAGTTGGTGTGTGTATTAGTAATGAAATTGGTTGCAAAGTTGGAAACCGTCGCTGTGACAAAGTTAGTTGTGTATTTCGTGACGGTTACAAGAGCCACGGATACATCGGTTGATGTCTGAGAAATAATATCTGTGATTGTTTGGAAATGAGTGTTGGTAATGTATCCGGTTATATAGCGAGTAACAGTTTGGTATGACGAGTTGGTGACATCGGCAGTCTCGAGATTGGTCACAGTCACTGTTTTCACATCGGTAACTGTGACTGCGTCCGGATTATTCGTTATGAAGTCGGTTACTGTCTGGACTATTCCCTGAGTGACTCGTGAGGTGACCGTCTCCGTCTTAGGGTTTTTCGTTTTGCCGTTTCGAGTTACTGTCTCAGTTTTTGTGACTGTTGTTGCTCTTGGTGTCACTCCGTTCGTCTTAGTAACGACGGGGTTGGTGAGATGGAGAAGAGAAGCACAAAACGGCTCCGCGCCGGGAATACTCTTGAGAATCTTCAAGGTGGCATCGTCGGGTGCTTTGCAGGGACTCTTTGAACGTTTGGTATTGCCGACCTGTGGCTGAGGAGAGGCTACTGCCAATCCCGCACCGATGGCCCATGAGAGCAGGAGAGTTGCTCTCATCGTCAGGTTTTCTTTGACGGCTGCCTTGGCCGGCAGAGGCCGAGCTGTTGGGGCAGCATTGTCTTTTGTAAAGAGCCAGCATTGGGGACTTTCCAACACGTACTACAATGACTCGTCACGATATGTTGTTCATGACCTGCATTGAATTTTCCGATGTGACTAGCATCTGGCAGCTGGAGCAAACTATTGACAGTTATTGCTTCTGGTGGCTTGAAAGACGTTCAGCTGTGCTCCACTTAGAATCGGAGACACAGCACCCATTCACATTTAAGCTTAGAGTAAGTTTAATTACTTACTCTAGACCAAAGTGGGTAACCGTCCTCATTGGGGAGCCTGCTGAGCGGCTGCCGCTTGACAGGAAATAGAATACGCAAGACTCGAGCATATCCCTAAATGGGGAGATGAATCAGAGACACCGACAGCCGATTTGTATGTCGGAGCAGCGCAGCGCAGCACACACATACTTGCTCCACAGCCTTATTCTAACCTTATTTTACAAGCAGTCTTCAGCCCCATCGGCAACCTCCCGGAACCCCATGACCATCCAATCCAAAAAAAAGTACAGCTCCCAGTTTCTCGGGTCATGCCACACAAGCTCAACCGTGCTTCTGCCCTCGCAGTCAACCACACAGGTCCCTAGTTTGTTGTAGGCTAGGGCTATCCATGTATTTGCGTACATACTATCGCGCGCCTACGCGGATTCTGGGGACACTATTCAATTCATTATCAATCACAAGACTACCGGAATTTTGTACAGTATATTTACTAAAGCTCTACGATATTTTCTGACGTGACTTGTTCTGTGAGAGCTGATGAGTCTAGGACTGTCACCACAAAACAGGCCTTGGCGCGCGTTGGTACGTATAAGTGGTTTAAGGTGGCGACAGCCGAGTAAAGCGCCACGACTTGATCGAGACCTACCCATAGCATGGGTCGCGAGTTATCACAGGCACCAAATTTCTTGGCATGAGCTGGACCGACCGTTCTCTACAATTTCATCATTGTACCAAAGGCTGGCATGTCACGGCTCACGGGCCTTGTGGAAAAAGGAACAAAACTTAGTGTAGTAACTTTACGTATTTTGTTAGGACGCGTTGTAATAAAGGGGCTGTCGCCTTCCAGGTCTTCTCACAGTGACTTTGAATACACCCACCAACTGGCACGCGACGCAAGTTAACGATACTGTCTTGGATAGGTCATATGTATACATATACAGATACGTTAGTCCAGTGGGATTCAATTGGCTGCACTATCTTAGACATGCTCCTTTTAGCATCCGAACTGACAAACAACGTCCAGTCTTTTTATCGTCGCACATGCTGACGGTCACAAGCATATTTGTCTTGCACGATATCTCCGTATTGAACTGACGAAGCGACTGCCTTCTCTTCATACAAGGGAAGCTTCAAGCCAATGTCCTGTCTAGTACGATCTCAACAAGGCAATCATAGCAAAGCGTGGCACGAAGGAGCCGCAGCTTCAATCGAGTGCTGCATGCTAGGCTGTACATTAGGGCCAACTGCGAGTGTGAACGCTAGAAAGGAACGAGAGAGCAAGAAGATAAATTCAGGAAGCGTGAATACTGTTGAATAATTACAATTGACTATAAATGCTGTGGTCACGTGGTGGGATATCGTTTCGTCGTTCAAAGGGGTATCATGGTACAAGTGTTATCGTGTCGTGTCAGGTCTACCCAGCTCATCACACTCGATATTGCTGATGTGGCTGAAATCCGGGTGGCGCGAAAATTTGTTCTGTTTCCTTCGCCAGAAGGTGACTACCTCCGGATCCGCTGAATCGTCCACCGACGTTATAGGGGCAAATTTGGAGACGATGTCTTTTGATATTACTGTGCCGGGTTAGCCTAAAAGTTTCAGTAATGATATGAAGACGAGCACGAACATGACGTGGATGCACCAATAGTGTATGATATAATTTCCAAGCTCGCAAGCACCACGTCGGCGCCGTTGACGTAGATTCTCTGTGCTCGGTTGAGGTCGCCCTGATTTTTGTACACACAGTAGATGCGGCAGAGACTAGGATCAGTGTTAGCAGTGGAATAATTGGCGTTTCTTACTTTTCTCTTTCTCTTACATGCAAATTGTACCGAGGGCAGTCGATCCGAAAACCAAAGTCAATGCCCTTCGCTCATGTCGTCGCAGCCTTGCAAGTCGTAAAATCGCCAGGGGCATGCAAATCAGGATGATGTCGAAGGTGGCACTTATTGCGATCCATGCTGTGTCGAACTTGGTCAGACTGAAGTATTTTATTATTCTTCCACGAAGCTTGGAACATTGACGTACAGACGCATTCGACGAACCAATCAATGTGCGATTCGACCTCCACGTAGTATAAAAAATTGCTCGCAACGGGCTGGCAGGCGAAGAGCCAAACGAATGACACGGCGACGCCGAAAGCTGCGATGGTGGCAGCGACGAGATACATATCCCGACGAAGATTTCGGAGGGCGGGAGGAACTGCAGCTTATACATGAGCCATGATCGGAAAGACTAATGGTAGTGACGTGCGAGCGTACTGATATGAAGGATGCAGTAGCACACTGAGATTTTGATCAATGTGCAGATAATAATATAGCCGATATGAAGGATATAGAACTATGCCATTCGTTAATTGATTGACGCTCCGCTGCGCTTACCGGCCAGAACCTACTATTTTCTCCAGATTTCTGTTCTTGTCACTGTCGTTCATCCAGATGTAGATCTCATTATACATCAAGTTCGAGCCGATTGCGGAAACCCAGTGGGGGAAGACCACGAGGAACTGTAACCAGTCAGAAGGCCATAACTGAACACTTTTCCTCTCACAAGACTAACTCCGGCGATAATCATAAGATAGTCGTCTGTGCGAAATCTTGTCATGGTGCTGCGGCGTTTGAGAACCCGACCGATAATAGCCAGCACTAGAAGGCATTTCAAGTTTAGCGCGGTAAGATCGCAACTCAAACCTGACTAAACGCAGAACGTCTGGTAGCAAAAAGCAAGCAAGGGAGACTGTTCTTACAGGTCAAGGCATTTAGCACACAAAGAGCCGCCAACCATCCATTTTGGCTCATAAGATCTTGGTGCATCGCCGCCAAGTCGGCACTCGAAATGCCGGGAGCGGTCGCATTGGCGGCGAGCGACGAATCTCGCTTCAAGATGCCGTGCTGCATTGGTGAAAATTCGCGATGCGTAAAGACTGATCGCTTTGTGCATCAAGCGAGGGAATGGCAGGCCAGACAAATACTAGGTGATCCCCTCTTTATGAGTGCCCTCGATAGTCCATGTGGCGTTGAAGTACTATATCGTTTTCGAACTCGGCAGGCAAAACAGCTGATTTAGCGTCGGACATTTTTATGGTTTAAGTTGGCAGACTCAGGGTGCATTGCCGATCCGCCATATTTGTGGACAAGATGAGACTCCACGCTGACGCTACCGATTGATATCCAGAGGCGATGACAACTCAAGCACGCCCGCGCTAGTCGTCTCTGGCGATTCTCTTACTGTGGCTCTCGCGCCGAAGGACGCCGCTGTTCGATCCTGTCCTAATCTGACCAAGCGAGGCACGACGCCGCCTCCTGGCATTTCCATTCCCGGCAGGTCCTGACAATAGCGCCCAGCCCTGGCTCGTCTCTGACGGTGCAGTTACCCCAGAACGACCGCGACCCCGCTGCGAACACGAAATAGTACAGGGTCTGATTGGGTGCCAATACATCATAAAATGGTCTTTGTGCGGAGTAAGCAGCCTCTGGCGTGCTGCTGTGGCCAAGGCGCAACACGGCGCTGGGAGAGTATCAGAGGTGAAATTGGCACTAGTCCAGGGTCACCGGCTCGCAAATTAAGTTGTGGACCTGCAATTTATTCTGGCAACCAAGTCAATACTACCTATCAATTACCACGAGAATCACTGCCACGGAGGTTTCATGTGGGCCATTTCCGATCACTTTGATGCCATGAAACAGCTGGTTAAGCCCTGGTCTGTCTGCAAGAACGGCACTCGCATTGGGGGCTTCTCTCCTTAAAGACGGACGCTAAGCTTCTATATGAGAGTGGCCGTTGATAGGAGTATGCGCGACCAGGGTTTGACAGCTTGCGGGCACCCGACAGTATTCTGCGTCCGCCTCTTTACGAACGATTGCCGAACTCATGTCAAATGCATCGATGACAATTCCTTGAGGCGGTGGGTCTTTTCTCTGAGCTGGTCCGCGATAAATTTGACCCTGTCAGCCATTAAGATGTCGACCCCAGCAGCCGTCTGCATCTATTTGGCGGTCTCATGTCAGCAAAATTTTAAACGTATCTCAGCCTGCATGATGTCACACTTACCTCGGCACGTTCGGGGTCGTTGTTCAACAGCCCGTAAGAGGCACATACTAGACCCATATTCTTCACAAGCTGAACGAGTCGCGGACAGTACAAGAAGGTTTCGCAGGCAAGAACCACTCCAGCCAAGTTCCACATGCGGGAGAAATGAATAGCCAACTGTAGGCTCGCGGCTCTCAATTCTTTATCTTGCATAGGAACTTTTCCCGCGTTCGTAATGAACATAACCGGATAAGCTTTTTGCTTCAGAGAGAGAAGAATACAGACTTCTGGAGTGAACGAAGACAATATTATCTGCCTTTGACCGGCAAATTTCTGGATCTTCTCAAGAGCCACATCAATGAATGTATTGATGTTGAGGGCGACCGGAGCAACACCCGCTTCGACTGCTTCGTAAAGACGAGGATATTCTTACATTTCTGTCAGCGCGCTTTTGACAAGTCTGGCAAGGAAGGTCTGCACATACTTATCTCTATGTTGAAGCCAATTTCGAGAGGAAGCCTCACCAATAGTTCTTCGAGCGTAGCCAAGGAATCTTGGATCACGTCTCCACGGCTGTTGGGCTTGAATCCCTTGTTCCGAAAGTCCACGGTATGCTGCAGCCTATCGCGGAGTTGTGCCGATCTAAATTGAGATTCCTCCCCAGAAGACCAGGACCGAAGCTTTTGCTTCAGACGAACGGGAGAATCAAAAGGCTGCGGGTTTTGGATGTCGCTTGCGTATCGATACTGCGAAAGAGTGAGATCATGAATCGGGATATCTGTGCCGGACTCGCTAAGAGAGAAGTCATGGTATATGACGGCCTCCAAGTCTCGCGTTACTTGGAGATCTGTGGACTTGTCAGAGTTTGTGGTTCTTCTAGAAGGCAAGATGTTCATTTACCAAACTATAATCTGTCAGAAACGAAGACTTGAAGGACGACAGGGATAACTCACCTCAACGAAAGACGCGCCAAACTTGGCGGCAGACAGAAAAGACTGCTGGGGTAAGCATTTGCATTACTGCCAAAAGCATGTTTATGTTGCATACCATGATTGTATTTTCTCCAAGCTGGAGAAATGATCGACTTGATACATTTTGTCCGAACCCTGAAATTCAATGACTTAGAGCGTGCCATGACAAGTTAAAGACAAGATCCGAGGATGATGTAAATACCTCTATGCCCAACTAATTGGACGGAATTTTCGGCGTTCTTTTCATCGTTGGAGGCTTTAGCCTCTTCCAGGCCATGAAATGATTTCGCAATGACATAGCTTATTAGTACTGTTCCGGTAGGATTGAAACTTTCCACGTCCGTCATGTAGATTGTACGTTCCCGAATTAAACTCTCGTGCTTGTCACCAAGCAGGCTTTCTTGATCTAGAACGGATGTTCCACTGCTTATTAGTGACTTGGAGACCATGGAGTTGCAGCGATAGAGTTTGACCACTATTTGCAATCGTACGTCTTGCTTTACTTTGAAAATCAGCGGCTTATGTAACTGATCTTCTAGCATCGGCAACTCTAATATCCTGGTAGAAGAGTTTGTCTCTGGGACGGATATATGAAGCTTCAGTGGACAGTCTTGGCGAGCTTGACATACATCACTTCCCCTAGAATTCCCGAGTTCGATGGTTGCCCGATCGTGCCCACCTTGAGTGCTTCCGAGATGCACGATGAGCATCTTTTCTCCTTCTTCACAAAAAAAGATGAGATTTCTCGCCAACTGCCCTGATGGCATCAGCAGGTCCATGATGAAATCTGCTTGGCGGGTTGGGCTCGAAGAGCTCTGCGATTTCATGGTGTCCCCGATACACTGCGAGTTCCAAGGGCGTCCATCCGCGAGCATCACAAGCGTTCCGGTCCGCACCTACGCGCAAAAGGTGCTTAGCAACAGATTTGTGACCATTTGCACATGCTACCATTAGCGGTGTCCAATCTCTGGTCTTCTCGGCAATATCAAAGCCAAGGTTGGCTTCAGATAACCGACTAACAAGTAGTTGGGTCAAAGGTAGATTTCCCAGGCGAGCGGCACAATAAAGAGCAGTCTCCCCTTGGGATGATTGATGAAGAAGATTAACATCATGGTCTAAGATGATCCTTGCCATTGCGTCTGCCTTGGCTCTAACCGCCAAGATCAGAATCTCTCCAAGGAGATGTTCAACACTAGTCGGAGTGATTTCGTCGGAATCGTTTTGGGACAAACTCTTCAACAGGACAAAAAGTGACTGTAAGCTACCAGCATTGACGGCGTGGTGTAGTGGCGTCTGACCGGAGGCGTCGACCGACGTAAGTGTCTCAGCAACGATTTCTGAATCGGCAAGATAGGATACAATGACTTCACAAAGAGAATCGAGGCCATACTAAGCCGTGTAGTGTAAGGGTAGACAGCCGTGAGAATCCTTCTTTCTCAAATGATTGGCGGCGTTCGTCCCCAGTGAATTGAGCAAGCCGGTAAATTGACGAGTGATGAGACTGGCATACTCTTTCTGAAGTGCTGTGGATTGACTTGAGAGGTTCATGACTTGTATGCCGTATGTCTGAATAAGAAGGAAGAATTGCTTTGTGCTAATTTGATCAGGTGGTATGATGTTGACGATTAGATCCGTAGTGTTATTCGCTGACAGCATGACAGAAGCAAGTAGTATAGTGCCCACGAAGAGACCAGATTCGTCTCTTATTGTGTCATCTCGAGATTTTCCTGAGACAAAATGTTCTTCCACAAGAGAAACCTGGTCGTTCTTGAGAAACTGATGTAGCATATCCTGCAAATTCTTGGACGGAAGCGTGTTGCCGAGCAGTCTGGCGATGAACCAAGAATGCCTTCCAGCCTGGGATTGATTGGGGCCTTGGCGGATTTCGAACACGAGCTTGTGTATCCTTCCAACAGTATTGACCCACTCTTCGTCCATGGATTGCTTCAAAATAGTCCATTGATGGTAAGATTGCTCCAAAATGCCACTATCGTGACAATGGCTGCCAACTTTGACGAAAAGCCTCTCAATTGCCGTATTGTTGACTTTGTCAAACCATCGAACGTCCGCCAAATTTTGTAAGATATCCTGGTATATGCCTAGAATAAATTTCAGTTCCAGCTCATCAGCGGAGTCAATGCCGGGCAGAGCAAGTGGACTTGGAGGCAAGCCGAATTTGCCGCACAGTTCGCTCTCAACGCGAAGGATTGATTCCATCATCCGTAGCCTAGAGTTTTCAAAAGACGCGATGTATCCATTCAACAGCTTGATCATATCTGGTGTAGTGTTAGATTGAATAAGCAAAACGGCCGGACAAACGTACCAGTTACGTCGCGGGTACTAGATGTATGAGCAACATGTCTAATCTTCTGGCAGAGGCCATTGTAGTCGACGTAGTAAGCATCCCACCTGGGAATGACTTGACTGTGAAGGTGCAGGCCAAACTTCATGATGCTACCGATCCTGTCTGTTGAATCGTTAGACGCGCCCTAAAACGGGGTTTTGCCTCATTGACAATCGGTTGTACTAGATTCACTGGTGCATGGACTGACGTGGCCGTTGAACTTGCGCATGTGCCAACCGAAAAAAGAACGAGGCTGAAGTAGCGTGACCGGAGATCAGCGAAAAGCACATGATTCGTTGGACAGTTGCCGAGCGCTAAAAGAGGGGACGGCCCGCCTCATTCTCTTCCCCGTGAAACCAGACCTTCTCCGCATCCTTTCTCAACGAGCTCCCCAATGGTTGGTTATGGACCCCATTTCTTTGCCGGCTAATATCGTTGGCATCGTGGCCTTTTCGTTGCGAATATGCTCGTCAATTTCGGACTTGAGGAGCCTTTGCAAAGCGTTGCCTGGCAGGATCCACGCCGTGAGCAACGAGGTGACTGATCTGGAGCTCGTGCTCATGCAAATGAATGATTTGGTCACGGATTGTGCGCTGTTACCAGAATCCAAGTATTCTGCAGTGCCGCACCTGTTGAAACAAGCTAGATTGAAGTTGAACGAGGTTGAAAACATCGTCAACAAGTTGACTCGTGTCTACTTGAAGTCGAAAATACCTCTAAACTTGATGCATGCTTGGAAAGCCGATCAAGATCGATTGAAAGAACTGCAAGATGACATCAGAACTATCAAAAGTAGTCTGAACATCACGTTGGGAGCGGCAAACTCGTATGGAACAATCTCTCGAATTGTTTGAGGCATCTCTTCACCGTAACTGACCTTCCAACAGCGAAGATATGCTCAGAATCCGCCTTGACATTCAAACAATATCCGTCACGACGGCGCAGTCGTCTCAGGCACAGATTGATTCGAGCAGAAACTTTATGGCCACTCTTTCGGGTTTTGATGATCGTATTGCAGGAGTGGAAGAGTTGCTGCAAGAACAGTCACAGAGACTGCAGGTGAACCAATTCATTCAAGTCAAATCTGCATATGGAACTCAAACAACCGCCAAACGAGCTTCGGAAAAGTCGAGCACTTACTCGCCTACCCAAAACCTCACTGACTTTGGCATACGTTTGACTCCTTCTATGAATGCTTGTAGAAGGGTTTGTCATTGTTGCTGCCATTCCAAGAAGAGCTCATCTTCCCCCGCGTTTTTGAGTAACGTGCTGGGCCGTTTGTTCCTTGGTTATACTGGGCTGCCAGTTCTGAGCCCAAGGTGCGACACTAATGATTGCAAAGGCTCTCAGTCGAGCAAAGTCAGCGTAGAATACTGGTTTCCAGCCAGCTTCTGGTCTAATGTTGTGCGAATGGAGTTGTCATATCATCAAACAATGGGCCCGTCTTTGCAGCTTCGTACATTGAGAAGAGTTCCCGACACTGCACAAAGCATCAATTTCGCCTTAAATGGAAACATCGAGGGATTGAAATTTCTGTTTAATCAAGGCTTGGCATCGCCTCTGGACATAAGCAGCACTCGCGGCTACTCTATCCTGCGTTGGGCTTTATATGGCAAGCAATACGAGACTTGCAAATTTTTGATACAAGCTGGTGCTGACGTCGACTATAAACCGCTTGCTGCATTTGACAATAGCCCACGTGTCAAGGCTTGTCATTTTCCCTTGGAAGGGAACCTAACAGAAGCCGCAGTCGGAGCCCTTCGTGCCATAACCAAAGGCAGCGAGCACCTTGACGACTTTGTCGAAGAGTCCAATTTCACACAAATCCATAGAATTGTCCTTGGGCTTTCGAGCTGTGATTTGGAGCAAGAAATAAGCTTCCACCTATATGAGGTCAATGCGCAAGACTCCATGGGCCGTACGCCATTGGCTTGGGCTGCTGCTAGGAGTGACAGCCGCGCCATCGTAACACTATTGAGGTACGGCGCTGATCCGAACATTATCGACTCCCAGATATCTGGTCCCTTGTCAAATGCGGCAGCTCAGGGCCACACAGCTTGTGCGAAGCTCCTTCTTGATGCCGGGGCACACCCTGATCTAATATTTCCTCGCGGTATCAAGAAGGGCGGCCCCTTGAACGTCGCCGCACGAAGATCCGATGATCCCATTCTTGTCAAGATTCTCCTGGACTTTGGGGCTGATGTTGACCAAGCCGGTGTGGACGGCAAGACCGGCCTTTTCCACGCTGCACAAAATAACGATGCCACCCTGGCAATGCTTCTTCTGGAGTACGGCGCAGAAATCAACACGGCGACGATGACAGGTGACACACCGTTGACCGCCGCAATCACACATAACAGCCATGACGTGCTGAGACTGTTTTTGGAACGCTGGCACGACTATTCCACTTGTCCTCGTCTAAAAGGGCCACACCTCCTTGCCATCACGGCCATGTATGCAGACCACGAAACCATTAGCATTCTGGCAAATACAGACCATTTTCGCCTCAACTATGACGAGAACTATATTCTGGGAGATTTCAGGAAAGTTATTCGCGAACGACCAGATACGACGGAAAAGCTGATATTTGCATTCGATGAATTCCTGAGCATATTTGAACATGCTGCTGATAAGTCTCAAGGCCTCGAGAGTCTTATGGAAGCTGGTCAGTGGGCTGGCTGTGTCTCTCGCTCAAGCACATGGGAACAGAAGACTATGAGTTCGCAACGAAGTGACGACGAAGAAGATGACCAATTCTATGACGCGATGTCTCTACCAGAGGACGAAAAGCAAGATTTGTTTATGACATGTGAGCAGGGTTGCGGCTGATCCAAGGCATTGTGTTTAGCAGAAGATGAATACCGATTTGTATTTAACAGAACAGTGATGATTTTGACGAGGTCGAATTCGAGGTCCGCGATGCTCGTGGATAAACCATTTGGTCCCTCGATCTCAACAGCTCTAGATCTAGACTTTGATATCCTACTCATGCTAGGCTTGTAAGATTGAACGCCCTCAATTCCCCTGTGAATCCAGTGATGGCGCCAATTGGTGCCTCGAAAACAATTGGAGCCGATTGCAAAATTTTGTTGTCTACGCCAATACTTGCCAGAAACTCGACTTCCTTCCCGGGTGCTCCGGAAATCGGGGTGATCGAAGCGAATGTTCTTTGTCCACGGCCGATAATTTTAAGTGTCACCCACGTGTCCAAGGGAATGGTAGTGTTGATCGACCAGGTAGTGTAACTCGCGTAGAAAGTGAGACCTGGCGTGAGATAGAGAAGCGAATCGTAGCCGCGAGCGAGGAGGGTCCAGGAAGGATTAGGAAGCTTGCTGATTTTCAGTTCGAGGGTGAGGGTATAGTCCCTGCCTTTGGTGCTACGCGGGCCCCAGACCGAACAGCTCGGCGTGATGAGTATTGATGAACCCGATGATGCGCAGTTGGTTTTCCCATTGTACCCATTTGGCGAGAGATCAGTGACAGCGTCCGTTGATTGCTTGCTGAAGTCGTACTTAAAAATGACATCACCCTTTGACAGAATTCTGCGCTCCAGATTTTGTGCTGGAATGAAGGGATAAAACTTTGGGAAAATGTCGCCGAACTGCTTTTCAGTCAGGATCCCTCCCCATTGTTTGTCCGCAAGCACCGGAATTCCCTCTCGCCAGATGTAATAAGCTTCCGAATAGACACTGGTGTTGCTACCGCGGTCGTTTCACAGGGGCACGATGGAGCTTCGGATCGCGGATTCGCTACGCAGTGCATTCTTCGTAACGTCAGAAGTACTGAAGATGTTGGGGTACCACGGGCCACCCTGAGGGTTCCCAACAAAGGTCTTGTGAACGTCGAATTGCTGTGAGTATCCGCAGCATTTCATGACCACGTAGTACATTTCATCAGAGTTGATGACTTGGTAGCCATTCTTGATGTAGTCTTGCATTGGGTTGTCGAATGAGAATGACCAGTGCTGAATAGATACGTCTGTGGAAATTTCATTTGGCGACGGGCTTTTCTTGTTTGGCGGGAAAGTGCCCCAAATGCGAAGTGATTTGCCCCCCTCGTCGCGAATGTATGTCTTCATTGTGTTGACGAACTTCTTATAGTCCTCTGATGGTCCGGAATACTCATCGGCACCAATAGAGACGACTTTAGAGTGAAACCAGTGCAGGAACTCCTTCCAGACAGCCTTTACCGTGGGAAGTGTGTCGGGGTGTGATAAGTTGGGAAGGCTCAAGTCGCCGCGATACCCAATTTGTGGTCGCCACTTGACTAGCGATAAGGCATGACCCGGGGATTCGAGTTCAGGCAAGATATTGACTCCGCGGGCTGCGCAGCTTTTTTGGACGCCTTCAAACTCATCCCGCGTGAAGGATTGAAGCTTGTCATTATTGAGGCCCTTAAGTGCCTCGCTCTCCGAAAAGAGACGGAAACCAGAAGGTACACTTTTGTAGTTGTCAGTCGTACACTTGGAGAGGACTATCTGGTCGCTCAGATGGAGATGAAACGTATTTTGCTTGAAGAACGACATATACGAGCACATGTCTTTAACGAACTCCGGAGGGTAGAAGCGTCGTCCAAGATCAAGCATCATGCCGCGTTCAGCCAACCCTGGCGTATCAACCCCAGTGCCATATGGAAGAGAGCCATTCAAGAGGGCAGCTTGCTGCAGCACAGTTCTGGTTCCCCACCACGCTCCCAGAGGACTGGCCCCAGATACAATAATACCTTGATCATCAGCTGTGAGAGTATATCCCTCTCCGGTGGGTCGGCCAGCTGCGTCAAGATAGTCGTGCTTATTGCTGGCGACGGTGAGGAAGATCGACTTCGGTTCACGATTGTTGCCTTGGACAACCGTGGTTTGGATGCCAAATTTCTCCCTCAGGTCACTGCCAAACGTGTTTGCAAACTCGAGAAGTGTTGGAGGAATGAGAGTTAGGCCGTCAACATCTCGAGCCTGGGCAAATTTGTTGTCGACAACTATCTTTGTGACTTGGGATAGCTTAAACGAGCCATCACCGGATTTGGTATACGGCAGCGTTGGGATCCCTAGCAGCTGAGTTTGCACCCCGTCTTACCAATGCAGGTGAGCGAACAATGTGTGACTTGATGCGCTTGAAAGATTGCCTTACAAGAACAAAGGGACAGCACAACGCCGAGCGACGATAGTACTGCCGACTTCATCGTGCATCAAATCTGATGTCTCGACTGGACCTCAAAGTTGTAAGGAAGACGTTGACAAATTGATAAAGTAAGCAATATAATGAATTACAGTACCCTCTGATTATGAACGACCGAGGGCAAGCTTGCGTATTTGTGCCTCATCAGATGCAGGTGTTGCTCAGCATTGACTCAATGCTCTCAGTTGATCCGAATTGGAGGTTAGCGAATGATCTGCACCAAGGATCCCAAAGAGGAAAGCCAATACGCCACATGTTCTCGCTTCTCGATCAAATGCAACATGACGCTCGTAAAGCCCTTGGGCTTTGCAACGTCACAAAGATAAGCGATGGGAAGAACATTGCTTTCAAAGTTGGCCACCTGAACCTGGCCATAACTTGGGCGGCAGCCACGAAACGCATTCCTGACTCGGCCATGAACACGCATCTCTCGAGAATGGCGCTATATGTTCATGAAGGAAACCAGGTCAAGCTTCAACGAGGAAACCTGCGAGAAACTGTGTAGGAACTGGTTGTGACGTTTGATGCGGGAGAACCCAAAGGCAAGTCAGGGCCTGAGGTGCTATGATCTGGCCACACTGCTCTGGACTGGTCAATTGCACGTTACACGGCTGATTCACTGCACAAACATGAAGGCGCAGGGGTTGATCGGCGCTGGTTGGCCGCTCATCTGCAGCCACTACCTGCGTGTCTCACACCATCTCAGCCGGCTGTGCACTGGAAGCGATTTCATCCATATCGAGGCGTATAAAATATCAAAAAAAAAATCGTGGAAAACTGCAAAAAATTGCAAAAAACATACAACAGCCGGTGTTCGCTGGTCGTCAGCGACCCAACTACTAATCTGCCCCTTACCAGCTTGTCTATGGGAGAGCGGACGGGATCCCGAATTTTCTGGTAGGTATGGTCGTATGTATAAGCCAAAGAAGCAAAACTCGCTTATATGTGAGATTTTCCAGAAATGATAAGCAGCCCTGCTGTGTCAAACACGGATAGGAGGTAATAATGTCTTGCGGTGGGGATGGTCAACAACCGTACGATTGGTGCGAGGTGGTCATGACATCGAGCGTGCTGTGGTCGTAGTATATCCTGCCGGCATACTATCAAAAACTTGATGCTTGACGAAGATGCGTACCTGCAAGGTTTGAGATCATTCATTAGATGGGGCCAAGATTATGGCAGCAGTGGGGTGCTAGTGCAAATATGTTGTTAAAGATCGATCACTGTGCTGAAGGCAGAGTACACAGCTGAGAAGGTTAGACAGTTTTATCTCCATAAACGGTTCGGAACCGCCATACTTCCCATGCCCGAGACATTAGCCCTTGAGTACTGAAGCAAGATGGCTCATGCCAACAAATTAGCTACGCGTGTATAAGCTTGTGAGACAGAAGCGCAATCAAGCATACTTCCAGACGAGGATTGGAAATCACACGTGCGCGATAGGAAAACATTAGATATTCTCGAGGCTACAGACGATGCCTTCTGAATTTTTTTTTTATTTACTGGCTTGCCAATTGCAGCTTAATATGTATGATGAAGATCGCATCACCGAGGTCAAGTGCGCGTCCTCCGACTATAACACTGAAAAATGCTTGGATCCCAGGGGCGGCAAGCCCAAATGTAATGATTCGAATTTGAGGCGTGGCTGGGTGATATTGCCAGTGGTAACGAGTGGACCTTGAACGGCGGTATGGCCCAAGGCTTACAATTGGGATTTCTGGGCTGGCCAGAATTTTTTATGGAGGCTAGAGTAAAAGTCTCGTTGTGTCAAGTGTACGATGAAGAATGTCACCGATTCGGCTGCGGACCGGCGGGAGTCGCGGGGCGGACGGAACCGGAGCGGGTCGCGAGCCCCGCGCTCGCTCAAGGCGATTGAGATGCTAGACACACAAAACCGTGGGACGCCACGGAGCTAATGCGGATGAACTAGGCAAACAGTCGAATGCTTCTGTAACTATCCGACAGACATGCGAATAGCAACACCTGAACAAAAGCAATTGTCAGCCCATAGGTTATGAGATTTCGCCAGACATATCCTTTGGGGCATACATTTCCATTGACTGACAGTTGAAGGCAGAGGACGTAGTCGGCGCTCTAGACAACTGCTCATGGGCATGACTTCCAAAGTAAGGATCGTTGAGGTGGGACCTCGCGACGAGCTGCAAAACATATCAAAATACTTGCCGGTGGACGTGAAACTCGAACTCATATAAGGCCTCCATCAAGCTGGACTCGAGACCATCGAGCTTACCTCTGTCGTTTCTCCCCGAGCAGTGCCACAATTGCGAGACTACAGCCAGCTTCTAGAGAGTCCCCCAATTCAAGCTCTGCTACGCACTCCGAAGGGTCGATACCCGGTTTTGGTGCCCAACCTGAAGGGCTTCAATCTTGCACAGAAACATGGCGTGACCGACATAGCCGTTTCCCTTAGTGCTACTGAGGGCTTCAGCAAGGCCAATACAAACCGCACGGTGGCCGAAGGTATCGCCATCTCTTCCGAAGTAGTCAACGCTGCGCTGAAACGCAACATGGCTGTGAGAGGGTATGGCTGTCACCCCTTTTGCTCAGTGGGAAAACCCTTAACCAATTGTTAAACAGATACATATCTTGCATCTTCGCGGATCCGTACGACGGCCCCACGCCGCCAAGTGCTGTTCTCGATGGTGTAAAAGCCCTGTTGCGCATGGGATGCTACGAAGTCAGCCTCGGAGACACTCTTGGCGTGGGTTCACCAAGCCAGGTCCGTGACCTGCTCACATTTCTATTCCGAAACGGCGTACCAGCAGAAACAATCGTATGCCATTTTCAAAACACTTACGGGCAAGCACTGGCTAATGTCTGGGAGGCTTACAAGTGCGGTATCCGTGTTTTTGGCAGCAGCGTTGCAGGCTTGGGAGGCTGCCCTTTTGCACCCGGTGCCAAGGGCAATGTAGCCACTGAGGATGTGGTTTACATGTTCCAGCAATGCGGAATCGATACCGGTGTAAATCTTGCCAAGGTTGTGCAGGTTGGAGCATGGATTTCCGAAAAGTTACAGAAACCCAACGGTAGCCGCGCCGGTATGGCTCTTACGGCGAAAGGTAAGCCGGCCGGAGCTGCTCAAGTCAAGGGGTTTGAAAGCCGAAAATCGTCAGCTCTATCGTGGAAATTGGTGAAGCAATTGAGTGGCCTCCTGGTTCATCGATCCGGCGTCAACCTCAAGCTTACAATGAGCCGTCCCAAGAACGGCAATTCACTCACGACTTCGATGATCAACGACCTGATACCGAGATTCGTCGAGCTGGCGACGATCCAAGCATCAGTCGAATTGTGATCACCGGCAACGGCAAATTTTTCTGCACCGGTATGGATTTGAACAAAGAAGGGACTGCAGTCGGGTCTGGCAGCGCAGCAAGTGATGCTCAATTCCACCGGCTCGTCGGACTTTTTGACGCTATTGATCGATGCCCCAAGGTCACTATTGCTTGTCTGAATGGGCCTGCTTTTGGAGGAGGAGTTGGTCTTGCCTTTGCCTGCGATTTAAGAATTGCTATCAAAAACGCGCGCCTCACTCTTAGCGAAGTGAAACTTGGTCTTTGCGCTGCGACTATTTCCAAGTACATCATTCGCGAGTGGGGTGTTGTATTCACTCGAGAGGCAATGCTTTCAGCACGAGTAGTGGATCCGGAAGAACTACGCGCGAAAGGCACTATCATGGCTGTGGCAGAAGATGCTGATAGCCTACAGGTTCTGCTGGATTCTACCCTGACCAAGCTTCGAGTTGCATCATCGGATGGATCAAGCATGTCAAAACAGCTAGTGCGGCTTGGTTGGGCGGAGGGTGGTCAGGAGCGACAGGACCGCGAGATAAGAGAACTATTTAAGGTCATAATGAACCCTGACACGGATGGGGCTCATGGAGTCAAAGAATTCCAACAAGGACGAGTGGTGGATTGGGACACATAAGGAACGTGTGGTGCAGAGTAAACTATAAGCTGGACTTAAGATCTGATATTTTCTTGCTGTATGTTCTTAAATGTAGACATCCTATTCATCCGGTTCATCCAGGAATAACATCAGATTTCCGATTATTTCTTCACAGCAAATATAGTAGAATGTCTGATTTCATCGCAAAGCTAACCGGCTGCTATAAATTCGTACTTGACGCGTAAGCTGCATCGAGGAAAGAAACAGACGTTCCAATAGGATTTGATCACTTGCTGAAGCACGCAGATTATAGGTAATTATGACTGTGGATGAAAGCGGTCAGAAATAAAATTGGATATCTTTCATTTGTTCTCGGCTTCTTAATATGAAAAGCTCTGTCCTTTGTTTTTTGGTTTCTATGATTAGCCCGTATGGTATAGTACTACACTGGGATCTCAGATTTCTCAATTCCAGCCTTGTCCTCTGCATTCTCGGCTATCAAAGAGTTGGCGACTTGGCTATTTTCGGCTTGAAGAATATTTTCCGAAAGTGCAAGAATGGATTCAAAGTTCTATGGTCCGTTAGCCAAAGACGCGCCTTGCAAAGGTAAAAAAAAAAAAAAAAAAAAAAAAAAAAAAAAAAAAAAAAAAAAAAACAAAAGTATTTGGGAAAACGAAAATAAGGAAACAGAAAGCAGACTTACAGGTCCAGTGAAGGAGTCTCCATAGACAATCCAATAAGTTGTGACAAATATAAGGAAAATGCCGAAGACAACAACCACGTAATCTACTATCTTAGTTAAAGGTTTCGAATGAATAGTAGAGCATGTCGGTACTTACTCATATTGTCCGCAGTTACCGGTAGTACTGGAGGGAAGCTAAACAGCTACATGTAGAAAAACAAGAGTTAACGACGGCAAGTTTCCAAGACTGTGGCAAGGTGTTACTGACCACTGTTGTGAGAACGACAAAGAGGCCTGCCACCACATTACTCAACAATCCCCATTTACCCAACTGGTGTGGCAGACCGGGGTATTGAAATTGTGTCAGTGTGTGTCGGCCCCAAATCAAAAGTAATATGATCGGCATAGCGTATGAAACGTTGAGAAAGATAGTACAGGAGGACATGTAGGCACCGAAAGCAACATATGGCCCGAGGTAGAGCAAGCCAAAGACAACATTAAAGACGCTGCAGGCCACGATAGTTCGAACCGGTACATTGAGATCAGGGCTGATCTTTGAGAAAAAGGTGCTAAAGAAGATGCCCTTGTCTCTAGCCATCGAGTACATCAATCTGCTTGTGCTGGTGATACTGGCAATCGTCCCGTTGATAAAACATAATGCAAGCATGAGGTTCAATATGGTTGCCGCCGCTCGACTCTTGGTTGCGAGGAGTATGAGCTCCGCGACCGGGACACCAGTCGTCGACGACAGAATGGTAATAGGATCGGAGAAACAGAAGAGAGTGACGAGGATAAAAAGTGTTCCACTTAGAAGCAATGTTAGAAGCTTGAGCTTGATCTGCTCGAGTGCCGATTGAATCGACTTACGTAACTCCTCCGATGGCAACGGCATAAATCATGGCTCTGGGAACATCCCGAGATGGATGCGGCATTTCTTCAGCCATGTGCATGACAACGTCGTAACCGATGAGGGACAGTGCTGGTTGAAGCAGTCCAAGCAGCCAAGCCATACCATCTGGACAGCCAGTTTCGTTGTTAAACTCTGCGAAGACAAATTCGGCGGTAGTCTTTTCGGACATGGAGAGAAGTATGATGCTCAACACCAGTACCGCTAGAACAGACCAGTACACTAGAAATGACGAATATTTAGCAGGCCGCTACAAAAGCGCTGTATGGGTCAGGTTAAGGCATATCAGGGACACATACATGCGGCATCGCTCCATTTCCCCAGCATACGGCTTCCCCATATGTTCACAATAGTTCCAAAACCGAGAACTGCAATAAATATTCCGTACGTTTTCGCTCCCGTTATCTAGTAACGCTCATATGACGCGATTACAGATGCAGCGGAGATGAACTGCGCTGTAGAAAAGTTGTAAGCCCACCGAACAGAATAATTTAGTGACTCTCAATCGATTTAATCATCGTACCTGCAAAGAATGCCTGAACCGTGATCACGCTGAGCCAACCGAAGATATTGGCCCATCCAGCCAGGAAACTCCGCCGCCCATGTCAGTCCGGGGTGCTGAAAATGCAGAGGGAGATGACACAGTGTGAGGTTATGGGATAGTGGTGAAGGAACTTACCGCGGGTCTTCTCCATCGTTCAGTGCAGATGGCGTAAACGAAGTGATATTGACCTCCTGCCGTTGGCCAGATGGCGGCAAGTTCTCCAAGACTGGCAGCTAGTGCAAAATTGCATATGACGCAAAAGATGAAGCCGTACAAGAGCGCAGAAGAGCCTCCAGAAGGAAGAACAAGGCCGATCGACCCAGCTAGAGCGATCTAAGTGCTGGTCGACAGCGGTTAGAAGAGTGATGTTTCCTCTTCAACTCACAAAGGTAAGACTTCACGTAATTGAGAATAGCAAAAGCCAGTGCCAAGGTACTCAGCACGGAGAAGCGTTGCTGGAGGTGCCCATGAGCTGATGTTGTTCGTGTGACGTCGTCTATGGCTGCAAGACTTGTACTCAGCCGGTCGATGAATGGGGAACAGTTGAATATTGGCCGTGGACGAGAGCAAATAGTCTCTTTATAAGCGGCGCAAGACTTATCATCTTTATCATAGCGAGAAATAGATACGAGTTGTCCTCGAATCTGTACTGTGGAGAACTACGTAGGTCTTAGCTTTACCCCAGATTTTGCGACGATGCCAAGGCCCAGTACCGGATAGGCATACGCCCCCTCCGACACAATGTTGTGCCAAATAGGCATTTTATTGAGAGGTGAAGAAAAGGCTTGCCTGAACCCCGCACAGCCCACAGCTCTGGATTCTAGACCGGTAATCTTTCTCAAGAAATTACCAATCTAGGTATAGCAGTCGACTGACCAGAAGCCCACTGGCTGTGGAACAAACGAATGTTAGCTTTACTATAGCTAAACAAATACTTGTGCATGTATTCCGAAAGTTATACAACATTGCAATTCTGTTGTAACACTGACTTCCAAATCGTTGCTTTTGCAATTTCCCTTTCAAAGAGCGGACAGTGCAACAGCAGCAAGCAGCAGCTATACTGCTAGAGTTAATGCAGCAACATAAACTGGAACGTTGCCAGATAGCCCCGCACATTGGCGATTCCTCAGGAGCGTCGGGCGGGCTCGGTCCGGAAGGGCTGGTAACACTTGGAACGAGTTTCGGGCATCGGTCCGTGTTATGCGGCCGACGGGATAGAGAGCAAGTGTTTCCGTTGTACCCAGGAGCCCCTGTGAAGTCGCCAGCTCGGTTGTTACAGTCCGCCTGGACCGTAATTGCTTATATCGTCGTCGTGGGTGGTATCGGCAGGATAGTATAGCGTTCCTAACAGATCACAAGTTGTCTGCGGAAGTCTTGAGTTGTCAATTTGAGTTGAAAAAAAAAGAAGGGAGGATTCGTGATTTGCTCGCTTAAACTAGCCTTCTCTGAAAACATGCATTCGAACACTCCGTTTGCTGATCCTCTATGGCTTACCCGGGGCCTGAGCCCTTATTACGCAGAATCGCATAGGCGCTTGCAGCAGGAAGTTCGCGGCTACGTCGATCCACAAGAATGGGACGGCTTCCACGATCTGATTGTGATTGACGAATTGGCACGATGTGGCTACTTGGGAATCGTGTGGGCTCTTGGCTGTGGGAATTCCATTGGTAGCCCGCCTGTTGTCCAGTTCGGCAGTGAGGAGCAAAAGCGTCGCTTCCTGCCGGATGTTTTGACTGGCAAGAAACGCTTCTGCCTGGCAGTCACGGAGCCGGATGGCAAGTTTATCGATTTCAATGAGATATCCCACGACGGCAAGAGGGCAAGAGGTAGCCAAAGAGATTAACCGCTAATTTACACCGTCTACCCATGCCACAGCTGGCTCAGACGTGGCGGGTATTACCACTACCGCTGTAAGACAGGGCAACAAATATATTGTCAATGGCGCCAAAAAGTGGATCACAAATGGCATCTTCGCGGACTTCTGCACCGCTGCAGTGCGGACTGGAGGCGACGGCGTATCAGGCGTATCAGCCCTTGTTATTCCATTGAAGGCGCCTGGTGTTACGTGCAGGAAGATTGAGAATTCAGGTGTCCACGCCAGTGGTGAGTGGCCTTCTATTTTCTTATGAACAACTGCTGATTATTTCGGTTATCGCGTGCTTAGGCTCCACCTTCATACAGTTCGATGATGTCGAAGTCTCAGTAACGAACCTCTTGGGTAAAGAAAACAAAGGATTTCCCATCATAATGAATAGTAAGGTCTCGGAAGTTTTGAGTTTCACCTAGCCATAGTAACCATTTCCTCCTTTCTCCAGACTTCAATCATGAACATCTTTGGCTTGCCTGCACCGCTCTTCGTATGGCGCGGGTATGCGCCGAGGATGCATATAACTATGCTATCGTTCGAGAGACTTTCGGCAAGAAACTCATCGAGAATCAAGTCATTAGAGCAAATTTCAGCACGATGGCTCGCTTTTTGGACTCTGCATATGCATGGATGGAGCAGCTGGTGCACATGTCGGAGCGTGCCAAGAACGAAGGTATTGATGCTAAGATGGGCGGCCTGTTTGCCAACCTCAAGGTGCTGGCAGGACAAACCCTGGAACAGGTCAATCGTGAAGCGCAGCAAGTTCTGGGAGGGCTTGGCTACTCCAAGCAAGGACGGGGAGCTCGAATCGAACAGATTAGCAGGGATTTGCGTGTAATGGTTGTTGGGGGCGGCAGCGAGGAAATCCTGACTGAGCTAGCAGTGAACCAGGAAATTAAAGCGGCAAAAAGTTACATTGCCGCCAGACTTTAGCGAAAGTACTTTATAGCTAGGCTCGCCGCCTTGTCACATAATAGACAGAAGGCTTTCAATTGGTTAAACGCTATCTTTGAGGTGCATGAGTGTAAGACTAAGGGATCCCTGCGTTCGGAAACCCCTCCGCGCCATACAAGCGAGTGTAGCGGAACACGTTCGATTATACTTCAAAGTTCTCACAGGTATTTGCACCTAGACTCCGTGATTTTGAGTGAAAACGCTGGCCGATTCTGGAAATAGGTTCGCTACTTGGAGGTCCAAATCCTGAGTTGCGTCGGGTAGAACCGTATCCAGGTCCCAAAGCGAGGGAGATGGCAAAGCGCTGATGCTTGGAAATACATCGTATTTGGGGAGCTCCCCTGCCAAGGTGTTGTAGTCCACTACAGACCATAAAAGTTCGTCAAATGAATGGTCCAGTGGAGTCGTCAACATTGCTGGATCGAAGAGCCCCAATTGAACGGGGAAATGGTCATTGAATTTGCGGAGTCTCGTCTCCTTTGGCAAGTTGTCAGTTAAGAGATTCATTCGGATGAAATGAGCGATGGCAACGTACAATGTTCTTGGCCATAGGCCACAGGTGGCTCAGCCTGCTCAGCACGTCGATGTTCTGTTGGAAATAGCACGAAGCATCATATTGGCCGAGATTATCCTCCTTACGGGGCCCCTTCTGGGCCATTGTATGTATAGCGCCCGAAATAGCGACACAATAGGTATAGAATGACGACTCGATGAGAATACCGCCTTCCGAGGCTGAGGACAATAGATCAGTGAGCTTCCTGGCATTCTCTTCCGCCAGCTGCAAGGCGCGCAAGGAAAAGCTGCGGGGAACCTTGACTGCCAATGATGCTAATCGAGCTCTCAAGAGAAATGGATGATTTAAGAGACAGTGACAGAGATGGAAGAGGGCGCGCGAATAAATGAGGTGGTCTAGCCGCTGCTCGTCATCTATCCCATCGCTTTGGTGCGCTGCGCGGATTAAGTCACGGATTGGATTCGTATCTATGTCGAGATATGATTCCAGAAGCATAAGGGAAGAGTTGATTGCCGTGAAGTCCGATTTAGGGTCGCATGGAGGGACAGTCTCCATTTCTGAACGGCCGTGGGCGTATTTGGTACATCGACCAAGAACCCGCGCCATAAGGATAGTCAGTACAAAACCACGCGGGGGTTTGTTCATGTTCGTGTCCCAACTCAAGAGTGGACGTAAAGTTTGTGCCGATCCTCGCTCATCGTGGGTTTGAAGCTCGTCATCGTCGCGGGGCAGCTGCACATTGCAGTCATCGTCCGAAATGGCGGGTGGTCGTGAGTGAGCACAAGATATGAGTCTGTCCAGAATGTAAATTGACCAGAAAGTCCGCCGTCGCTCCTCCTGATCGGCCAAGACAATGTAGGGGAGAGGCTCGGTCATGAGGTCCAAGCCTTGCGATAATCGTGCTGCCAGGCTGACCTTCAACCAACCATCACTTACTCTTCCAGCTGCAAGATGGATCAGCCCACGAGTCTCACCAATACGGGTACTAAAGAAACCAAAAGTAAAAGTCGGTGAGGTCATTGAGAAGGTGGCTGGGTCTGATAGCCGGAACGGTTGCTTACCTGTGTAATCCACTACGGCCAAGATGCTGATGGTCTGTATGACCGGCAGAGTTATGTTGTTCAATACCATGAGATGATTGGTAAGTACAAGAATCCAAGCTTGTTTCGAATATGCTGCTGACGCTTCATGTATTCTCCCTGAGAAGTATTGGTGGTTCATGAATCGGATCGCTAAAGCCGAGACTGCAAAAAGAAGATGATCTGGAAGGGCATTATCCTGCAAACGCTGGCGGAAGTCGGTCTCATGGAAAAATGAATACGGTTGATCGTGTACCCTCGAGAAGTATGTATCGACGAGGGAGCGTATCACGCGGAACGGTGGTAGGGTGTCAAACGAACTGTATCCAGGCTATGGTCAGCATGTGCTCTTGAGGCTCGGTAGACTGGAGCGCGAATTGGCAGCGGAGGTTCCGGTACTCGGTCAGCGGCTCAAACAAAGGGCGCGGGTTCTTGGGATGCCTGGCGCGTACGCAATCTGGAGTTGTTCTGAATTGGATGTGGCGATGCTACTGGAGCGGTGTTGTGGATGATTTGGATCTTGCCCTTGGGGACTCGCAGACACTGGAAGAGTTGTGCCTGAAGGTGGCTTTCTGGATGGGCAGCCATCAGTAACCAGATTATCTCATTTATTCATTCCAATAGCCAACTCACTGCGCTTGGTCCAGTCCTTCGGGATTGAGCTTGACCAGCAAAGACTCAATGGTAGATACGCGTTTCAACAGCTCTGCCTAATTTCCAAGTCAGCGGTTATCGGAAGCAGAAGCTGGAAGAGTAAGCTTGCATCAGCACTCAGCGAGGATGCTCCTGGTGTGCTGTCGCCATCTCTGCAAATTCAGTTGGAGTACGGCTCGTAAAAACAGCTGCGACAGCTTTGGCGACAATTTGCGCACGTTGGCCGTTCCGCCGAGCATTTGATCTTCCTCTGTCTACGTGGCATGTGTCAGAGTGGAATAGCCTTGGAAAGGCATTGCGATCTCATAACTTACCTGCAGCTAGAACAAGCTTGCCTACTGCGCTTGATTACGCCCGCTGACATGGACTGCGTTTGCTGAGCCATCATGCTTGTGGTTGCTGTAATATTCCACGAGGCTGTGAAAGGTATCGTGACAGCAAAGCTCCCGAGCTGGGCCAGCTCGGGGGGAAACCCCACTGATGGCTCCGAGGCCCAGCATTAATTACCCCAGTCCTGGGTTTTCCGTTGCATATGATGGCGCTGGGGATACATCTACGGTACCCGGAAGCAAACGGGGGGGTGGGTATTGTGTCGGGTTCCCACCAGACTTAATTAGTTAAATCTGGAGAAATGTAGTGGATTGGCCCAGCTCGGCTGCAACAAAGCTCATCTACTTCGTTCAAACATGCCAGCGTGCTATGAGACTAATAAGGCTCTTCCAGGACCAGGCAGACGGCATGACTTTCTATGAGATTTCACAACGTCATACTTGGCTCACTTAGGGGGTAAGAAAATAATTTTTAGCTTGGAATTGACAAGTCGATTCATCTTCACTCATGTTTTCACTGCCATTTAGGGCCGTCTCAATTACACATTCTGGGGCCTGGTCATTCTTCACACGACGCTTAATATTCACACCGGAACTTGGTGCGAACCCTTTCAAGAACTTAACCTGGCTCCGCCATTCTGCCGTGTGTCAATCATCTCTGTTCCCGGCTTCGTCCTAGAGAGATCAGATCCGGGCTGTTACCCAAGGCCATTGTCATGTAGAGTCATGCATGCAGGGAAGTTCTACAGCCTTGCCGCGAAGCGCTTGTTGCTGGCGAGCTTATTCCCAATGTCGCGCAGGATAGGCTTCTGATACTTGCCGCTGTCCGTCTTGGGGAACTCGAGTAGGTGACAATGATTGCCCTCGCCTACCCAAAACACGTGCTGGGGAGCTTTTTGCCTGGCAAGCTTTCCCACTACCCAAGCTCGGATTTCCTCGTCGCTTGGCCGTGACTGTTTTGTAGGTGTGGGACGCAGAAAACCACCAACTACTTCGCCGTACTTTGCGTCGTTGATTCCGACGACGCTCGCTTCGATGATCGCAGCATGCTCAAGAAGCCTCTCTTCTATTTCGGCTGGGTAGATGTTCTCTCCACCTATTAACCTGATTAGACGAGCTTCGACTGACAGGAAACTGACAGCAAGACTATCAAGATATGGAACGTCCAGCAACGACTTACCTCGTATGATCATGTCCTTGATCCGACCTGTTATGTGTGCATAGCCTTCTTCGTCAATAAACGCCTCGTCACCGAAGTGCATCCAGAGAGCTCCGTCTGGCCCAATCCGCATGACTTCGGACCTTTTTTGCTGAATTATTCAAGTAACCTTTTTGTAGACCAAATCCAGTAGTGCACAGCTCTCCCTTCTGGCCTCTCGCTAAGACGTTACCTTCCTTGTCGATTACCTTTGCCCCGACGTGGGGAATAAGCCGGCCGACTGTTGTAAGCTTCTTCTCCAGAGTATCATCTGGGAGAGTCATGAAAGAGATGGGACTCGTTTCGGTCATCCCGTAGCCTATCAAGACATCTTCTACCCCCATATGCTGGTTCAGGCCTTTTACGAGTGCTATTGTTACGGAAGATCCTGCTGCGAAACACGTGCGAAGGGATGTCGGTCGTCGGCCAGTGTTAGCGACGACTTCCAACTCTGCCAAGAACATGGTTGGCACACCGTGAAGGATGGTTGCTTTCTCGGCGTGGATTGCATCCAGGGTTTGCGCCGCGTTAAAAGCGTCTGATGGAAACAGAACAGGTATTCCATGTGTGAAAGCTGCCAGAAAACCCAAAACCATTCCGAAACAGTGAAAAAGAGGCGGAGGACAGCACAGCACATCACCAGATTGTATTTGAAGACCCTGGCCAACGAACCTGGCATTATTTATGAGGTTCCTCAAAACTCATGTTAGCAATGGGGTAACCAGACTTAGAACATCGCATGGGGCCGTACAAACTAGTCAGCATGGCAGCCTTTGGCGCCCCTGTGGTACCTTTTCACTCGAGCGAGGTTAATAAATGCGCTTCAATCTTTCAAGAGTGCATAAAGACTTTGTGTCAATTCGAGAACTCACCGGAGGTGAATTGCAGGTTTATCACGTCGTCAGCTCGGACCAGTCTCTCAGCCTCGCGGAGACTTAGCTGTCCGCTCCTGGTCGTAGTCGGAACGTCGAGAAACTCTTGGTAATATTGAATATTCGGGCGATCTAGAATAGAGATAGGTAGTGTGTCTAGACAAACAACCCTGAGACAACAGTTTTTGCTCCCCTCATCGCTGATACTGTTGACACAGAGCATCTCCAGATGTTTGCCGAGATTGATCTGCCCAATTGTGGTGGCCATGAACACTACCTTGCAGGCTGAAGAAAAGTTCTTTCTCAGTAGATGCTTTTTACTGGGTGTACGCCGGGTAAGGGCTGGGTGAGCAAATGACTTACAGCTTCCCTTGCACGCGTTTAACAACTCACTCGAGCTGTACGTATTGTTGAGCAGCACCACCGGACATCTGATGCGAGCAGCTCCTAGGAAAATATCAATGTATTCATAGCGATTTCCCGCCATGATTCCTACGCAGTCACCGCAGCGCAAACCGAAGTTCAGAAGCGCCAATGAGACATGGCTACTTCGGTCTGCCAATTCGGCATAGGAGGAACGGAAAGATTGCCAAGGAACAATGATTGCGCTGCGACTGCTGTATTTCGCAACCTGATCTTTTATCAAGTCTCCAATATTCTTTTCCCAAAGAACAGGCTCTTTTGGGCCATGCAGAACGGCGAGATTGCTGAGGGCGAACTTGGTGGCCATGGCTGACTCGAAAGACATGGGGCAAAGGAGCTGAAGCAGAGCGTCACACTTTACGAGCAAATTAGACATGATACCTGCTATAGAAGCTATCTATTGTATATCATATTATTCTGTTTGACTACTAAGCCGTACTCTAAGGGTAACACCTCCGTTGGTTGTGATCCCACAAAGAAGTCTCATTCTCGGGCTTCGGGGGTTCGGTCAGTCACATGGTGTTGCAGGCAAGCACCTACACCGCATAAATGTCATTCGGGATTTATGAGCTCTGGCACGGTCTGGAAGCACGTCCTGAGTCCCGAGAAAGGCACTGCAAAATACTGCTGCAAAACCCTCTCCACCGAGGCAACCCTAACCACCAGGCTCGCTCTCCTACTCATTGCCACTATGTCAACCAACCTCTGTTTCCCTGTGCACCAATCCAAGCCGAATCTAAAAGAGACAATATACCATGCCAATACGAAGAGTTGGGAACCCATTTTGGAAAGGTTTAAGGCCAGTCTGCGGGAAGTGTCCGCCGAAGGCAACGATGCCTCACTTCGCCGACATCAGTCGCGCGGACAATTACTTCGTAGGTGATCATCAAATTCTACTTGTCTTATTGCAGATAAACATTCTCTGATAGGACATATTAAACAGCAAGAGATCGCGTTGCCTTGATTCTGGACCTAGACTCTCCCTTTCTCGAGTTAGGGGCGTTCGCAGGCTTTGGCAACGAGAACTCCACACCATGCGCCAATATCATCGCCGGGATTGGAAACGTCATGTAAGAATTTCTTGCGTATTAATTCGCTTACCTTGAATGAATTCTCACTGCGACAGGGCCCGGCCTTGTTTATTGATGTCGCATATCCCTACGCAGAGTGGAGGAGCGTGGAATGAAATGACAGGTAGGTGAATCTCCGCCCAGCCTGGAGACCTCAAGCCAACTGGCAATTGTCTAACCAATTGATCAGTTATCAAAGTTAACCGGCTGATGGAGATTGCATTCGAAAATGACCTTCCTCTCATCTCCCTAGTGCAGTCTGTGAGTCCGATGAATCGCACACCTTCCCACTGTCTTTCGGTTACGCTAAGATGCCTCATGCAATTGAAAGGCAGGTGTTTTCCTTCCCCAGCAGTTCCGGGTCTTTCACAAAGGAGGGCAGCTGTTTCGCGATCTGGCCGTGCGCACCAAGTATGGCAAGCCATCGTGTGCTATTGTGTTTGGTTCCTCCACCGCAGGCGGTGCCTATCATCCAGCACTATCTGATTACACCATCTTCGTGGAGAATCAAGCCCAAGCCTTCCTCGGCGGACCTCCTCTTGTAAAGATGGCGACTGGTGAAGTCATTGATGCCGAAGAGCTGGGTGGAGCGAAAGTGCACGCTGCTGTAACTGGGCTAGCTGATCAGATTGCCACGGACGAGTAAACACCTCCTCACTCATGAGAACTAGTGTAGATGGCGTCGCTAATGAGTGATTCCAGATTCGACGCCATCAGACTTGGCCGCGAATGGGTTGCGTCCTTGCACACTCCCAAAAACACGTCGCTTCCAAGGGTTGTTAAAGTTCACCCCCCGCGATACCCAATCGATGATATACTGAGCCTCGTCAACCCTGATATAAGGAAGCCTTTTGACATGAAAGAGGTCGTTCTGCGCCTTGTGGATGATTCTCGGCTAGCTGTATTCAAAGAGCTGTACGGACCAAGCATGTTGACCGCCTGGGCTCATATTCTCGGTAGGCCTCTAGTAAAGTCCTCAGCCGTCTGACAACCCGACCAATGCTTTGGATGTCATAATGTAACATCATGAATAGGTTTCAAAGTCGGCATTATAGCAAATCAGTTCTCGGTCATAAATCTTGCCGAGGCGCTCAAGACGGCTCAGTTCATTCGTCTATGTAATCAACAGTCAGCTATAGCCAGCCCTCCATCAGTTATTTTTTTTTGTTTTTTTTTTTTTTTTTTTTTCTTTTTTTTTTTT
>AFRD01000151.1:0-69155 GCA_000222875.2 Periglandula ipomoeae IasaF13
CCAAGTCGCAATGGGAACGATTCAACAAGTGGGTTCACTACTTGAACAACAATTGTCAAAAGAGCGAAAACATCCGATACAAGGTCGTCTTCTTCGGGCGTCACGGCCAAGGCTATCATAATGTCGCCGAGAGCTTCTATGGCACTCCCGCCTGGAACGTGAGTGATGTCTTTGATAATATTTCGCCCCTAACCCACTCTATTAGGTGACAATTCGCTAACTCGAGTGATGCTATTCTCCTCCTGCACAGTGCTACTGGGCCGAACTGGAAGGCAATGGAACCATCACCTGGGCCGACCCGCTCCTGACCCCGGCTGGGTTCAAAGAATCTGAAAAAGCGAATGCTTTTTATAAAACGCTGTACGAGCAACAGAACATGCCCCATTTCGAGAGCTACTACAGTTCGCCACTAAAGCGATGTCTCCAAACGGCAAACTCGACATTTTCTACGCTCAAGGTCCCAGAGAAGCACCCCTTCGTGCCAACCATCAAAGAACTGTTTCGCGAGGATATCAGTATCCATACCTGTGATCGCCGTTCAACCAAATCCGAAATCGAGAAATTCATGCCTGGCTGGAAATTTGAGGCAGGCTTCACCGAGAAGGATGAACTGTGGCAGGTCGATAAGGGAGAAACACCCGAGCACCAGGTCGCCCGCAGCAAGACGGTGCTGGACGACGTATTCACCAACGATGCATCGACGTGGATCAGCGTCACAAGTCACTCTGGAGAGATTAGCGCCCTTCTCAAAGCGCTGAACCACCGACCCTTCGGTCTGTCCACCGGCCAGATCATCCCGATTCTCATCAAAGCTGAGGTTATCCGGCCCGTGCCCACCACGACGTTCGCTGGATTTACCCCCGAGGCGACATGCAAGCAGCCACCGGTGACAAGTCTCGCCGACAAAGGATGCGTGTGCTCTAGTACTGGCTCTACTCCGTCTCCGACGCCCTAAGGGCGGTTTTGGCAACACAACAGCTTTGCCTCGCGAAAATTCTGGTCTCAAGTTTGACGATAGTCTGGGACATCTTGACACGGACCAACACGACATCTTTCTGATGGAGCGATGATGGGAGCGTGTGATTCCTTGCCAATCAACGCGAATGTTCGCTTCTCGATGATGTTTCTTTGCATGTAATTCAAGCCTTTAATTTGATATCTGTATACTTTATGATAGTAACTATAGCGTCCACTAACTTTGAAACTCCTCCACGAGAATTGAACCATGGAACCAGTGTCGGACGACGAAGCCAACTCCAGAACCCCATGTAAAAGATCTGCAATTTCGAGACCCGATAAGCTGACAAGTGAACCAAAATGAAGAAAAACCTATCAAGTTGTCCAAAGACAGTCTAGCTCGAAGACTCTGGCAATTGCTACGTTGCTGCCAAATCCGAAACCAGGGGCTCAGCGCTCCCAGCAGATCTCAGCAAAAGTCCATATTTGTAACGGCGCTACTCCACACCAGACGAGAAGAACCAGAACGTGTAATTTGCAAAATAATCAAAATCACGACCGGAAGTGCTTGAAGGGGAATGGTTCGTTGCAACATCCATGTCCCCTGTCTTGCGCCCGAGTGGTTCATGCAAAATGGGCTGCTTTACCATACCACTGGTAAGCTTTGAATCGAGACGGCCGGGGAAATCAAAGCCGTTGACCGCGGATGCAACTGTAGCTGAGACGGATCCGAGCTGGCAGATCAAATTGAGTTTTCCACAAACAATAGTCTTCGGCTGGCAGACTCTTAAATTCAAGCTCCCGCTCGGTTGGGAAGTGGGCTGTCGACCTCATCGTCGTTTGTCTTGTGCTTTGAAAACCTGTAACCAGTGTCAAGGCACCGCCTTACTCTGGCCGGCGCAGACTTTGTAGTATTTCATCTTCTGCCTTTGAGCCACTTTCATGCACGTTCGTTGTGTATTTCTCATCTTTGCAAAGTCTGTCATTTTTGTTCCATTGGTCTGCGAGCGGCACGACGACATCAACCTATGTTGTCGACGAAGCTATTTGTCAATGAGCTAAAACCAGACATCATTTGAGACGCGTGTTGATACCATTGGATTGGATGCCCACCAAATAAAGTGCTTGCTTGCACTTGCACTTGCAGGGCCCAGGAACGCCAATAGCACAGCGCCGTCAGCCCCCCGAGTCGCATCCAGCGCTTGGCGAACCGCCGCCACTTGCGACACCGTCGACCAAACAATTGGCACATTGAAGCCATTTTCCCATCTGCCCCTTGTCCGGACGCCCACAACCAGACTTTTGCCTACACGACGACCGCTCACTCCAGCGGCAAGCGACACCGAAGCAATAGAGACAATAGCGACGAACCAACGGGGCCTCGCATCCGCATTGGCCGGATTCCAACGGCCTGCTGCAATCTGGGCTGGCCTGGTGGGCTCCTGATTGCATAATCCGCCTCGATTCGGAATTACAAACAGCCTTGGCTATCAACTCGCCTTGGCTCTCGCCTAGGCGGGTGAGCCTCCCTATCATGCAGTGTTCAACACCTACCTCGTCCACGACGCCGACATTCCCGTCCTTCGCCGCAGGCATCTTCAACAATCCAGGCTCTCCCTCGAGACCCACGACTCGAGACGGCAGCATCAGCATCGACCCTCTTCATCCTCCCCCACACTCACCACCTCCCCCAATACCCTCGTCTTCCGCCGCGCCCACAATCAAAGAGCCTCGCAAGTCGTCCTTCTCCCGCAAGGCTTCACTTTCAGGAAGCACCCGAAAGCGAGGTTCCTCGGTCGGCTCAGCAGCCGCGTCCAACGCCATCGTGACAGATGCGGCCGCTCCACCAGCGCTTCCCGATTACGCGCTTCCTGCGGCAGCCAAGGTGCAGAGTCACGACAGGCGAGATCTCGGTAGCGTAGATGGCACGGTTCGCAGTCCTGTGAGTCCAACGAGTGGGACTGGCTTCGGAAGCATGATGAGCAGGACGACGACGGCCACGGGGCAGTTCATGCCGCCGCCTACGCCCGTGGGCGTGGGCGTGGGCGTGACGACGCTGCTGAATGGAGCCTCGGCAGGGATGTGGCAGCAGAGTGAGGCGAGCATGATACATCAACAGATCACCGAGGTGGCCACGAAGAGGATATCGACGTTGGATTATTTGAGGAAAGCGTACGTGACTTGACTCTTGAGCACAATCCGAACGTTATACCGCCAAGCACAAATGCCGGGTATTGTCAGGCGTGGTTTTCTAACGAATTTCTTATAGTCACGAGGGTCGCGTATACTGGTTCAACACATATCTCTTTGAACGACCAGACCTATCACGAATGCCATGCTTTGATCCGCGAAAACTGGCGCGCAAAGCCACAAATTACCTCCTCCTCGGCCTCTCCATACCCACCATCAACGACTTATACTCTTCCACTCCTATCGAATTCCTCCGATGCCTCAACTCCCTCCTCTCCGAATTCGACTCCTTTCAACAAATCCACGGCGATTCCTCCGCCGCTCTCACCCGTGCTCGTCTGCCCACCATGTTCCGTCGACCGGGAGGCAAGTCTCGACGGTCCACGTCCGCAGCAGACATGCACCTTGATGAATCACACGCCTTCCCTCCACCAGGCGGCGCCGGTGCTGCCAACAGCGCACCGTCCGTCATGAACTTTGCAGCTTCGGAATCAGACCTACTGCCTGGCGAGGAATATACGTACTTATTAACGCCGGCGCTGCCGTTTGAGCCTGATTTCTTCGAAACTTTCGCCACGCTATGCGATGTCTTGATCGATTGCTATTCGCGGTTTCTAGCATTGGTCCCTACACCTAGGGAGTGTTCGGCGCCAGTGGCTGAGCTTTTCACAAAGGCAGACTCCAAATTGCGCAAAATTATTGTCCAAGGGGTGGTTAAGGAATTTGAGGACCACAGCAGGGGACATGTCAAGACGGAGGTTGTCAGTATTGGCAAGGTGGTTCTCGGTGGCCTCATGTAAGAAGGTAGACTCACATGGTCTACGACGCAAGGCCGTTGTCTCGACTACCACTTTTGAAGCCAATCACTGCCGCCAGATCATTGTGATGGATGGCTCACTGCTTATGCGGTTGGATACGCGTGGACAAAGTACATACACAACACACTGGGCTGGATTCTCAGGGTTTTAGGTTCACGGGGTGGCTCTTTGCGATGTTTTTTTTTGAAAAGCGGTAATGTATTTAGATTGGGCTCACGCCCATGCGCGCGGACCTTGGGAGCATTGCATATTGTGGTTTCCCACCGTCACTATTCTATGATATGATACAAGATATTATACAAAACACATCAGTAGCAGCTCGTAGCAGCTCATTCACTTCCCTGATTTCATCTTGGCCTCTTCGGCAATAACGCCCTTAATCTCCTTCCCAACAAACCAGTCCCTCGCCGCCTCCATGACTCGATCCAGCGTATCTCCCCCCTCCAGCACGTCCGGCAAGTTATGCACATCCAGCCCAGCCCTGTGATCCGTACACCGATCCTGATTATAATTGTACGTGCGGATCTTGTCACCTCTCGTGATTTGCGTCTGAGACAAGACGCTATTCCTCAACCTGGCGGCCTCTTCTTCGCGCTGCTCCGCGCGCTGACTTGCGATCCTCGACCGCAAAAGTTTCCATGCATCTTCCCTATTTCGCTGCTGCGATCGATGGTTCTGCATCGAGACCGTCGTTCCCGTTGGAATATGCGTCATCCGTATAGCCGACTCCGTCTTGTTAACGTGCTGACCGCCTGCGCCACGGGCACGCATCGTCTCAATCTTGACCTCCGGGGGATTCACGTAGAAGTCACTTTCGGGGTCGTCGCTCATCTCGTTGGATGCGGCGCTCTCGGGGAACGAAGGGAGCACCCATACTGCCACGGCACTCGTGTGGACTCGCCCTTTGCTTTCTGTGCTGGGGATTCGCTGTACGCGGTGCATGCCCGCTTCGCTTCGGAAGATGTCGTACGCGCCTGGGTCTTGTACCTCCAGAATGGCTTCCTGGAGGGGAGCTTCCCCCGCCGAGGAGGATTGGTCGCCTGCTGCTTCTGCCATTTCGTATTTCAACACATTGGCTCGGTATCCTCTTCTCATGCATAGACCCTTGTACATCTTGAACAGCGAATCTGTGAAGTACCGTCCTTCAAGACCTCCTGGCCCGGGTCGGAACTCAATCATACATGGCATGTCGGCGAAGGGGTGACGCGGCGTCAAGCTGGCGGAAAGATTTCGTTCGAGAGCTTCGAGCTTGCCTTGCTCGGCGCTCAATTCTTCGCGGGCTATCGAGGCCAAGTCGGGATCTTGATCGGGGTCGTCGACCATAGATTGAAGCTCCGAGATCGAGGACAGCGACTTCTGCCATGCTGCGAGGGCGGTGGCGACGCGCTGCAGCTCGCCTGCGCGCTTGGCCTTGAGGGAGTCGAATGCCGTGGCTAGGGATTTCTGAAGAGCATCGTGTTCGGCGGAGAGGGCTTTGGCGCGCTGGACGAGAGAGGGCGCGAGATTGGAGGCTGTTTCTGGTGGAAAAGGTCAGTCATGCTGAAGGCGATTTGGAGCTTCACTGGGGGGGCAAGGCGTACCATTGGAGGCGAAGCGTGCAAATTGAACACCCGTTCTGCGCTGGAGGGCACGTGTGCAGCTCCGACACACCCAGGGTGCAGAAAACATGCTCGTGCTGTGATGTGGCAGCTGTGGTTGAAGATGGAGGGAGAATGGGATTTCAGGGTCTGGCAACTCGAAATTGAAGATGGAGCAGTAAATTTTAGTGGGGCCTGCGCTGCGCCGTGATGCTCTGGGGATTAATTCGTTAATTGCCCGTCTTGGTATTCAGCTTCTCAATTGCAACCAACAAGCCAATTGGTCCAGATGAGGATTGATTTAATATTCGAGTCCCATGTAATTTATCAGTTTTCTTTAAATCGGATTACACAGTTGCAGATTATTTTCTCCCAGTAGAAGCATCCTCGCTACCACTCACTGTCCGCCCACGGCCTCCCCTTGGTTTCTTTTGCCAGATCCGTCATCACCTTCCAATTTTGAACATTGGCCTTGTCAAAAGTGAGAGCATTCTGATTCCCCAAGCCCCGTTCTGAATGATCGATTTTACCTTCTCCCATCAAGAAGCGCAAGTATCGCTCGGGTGTTGGCGTTGGATTATCCAGCACCTCAGCCTTGTACGGCTCGAGCGGAATCGCAGATACATCAATCTTCAGCACCGCTCGCTTTCATGATTTCGCTAATCTCCTGAAAGCTCTTGCTGTCGCCATTCAAGTACACCTCACCTGGGACATCCTCGTAGGGAAGCGAAGCCAAAGCCGCCAGGGCTCTCCCAATGTCAGCCTTGGCAACGTACGAGCTCTTCTGCTTCGGATTGCCAACAGCCTCGTATTTTCCGTCTTTGGTGTTGAAGCCGAACCACGGGCCAATCAAGTCTTCGAGAAGAAGATCGGCGTATACGCGACATACGCGGGTATCTTTGAGGACTTCCTTTGCCAGGCTGAAATGGTGCTTCTTCGCGTTCCATTCCTCATGTTGGAAGTCATGGAGATAATGGTTGACGCCAAACTCAGAGGGGAAGTAGAGACGGACACTCGTCTTGGGTGAGCTGCGTAGAAGTTTTTCCTTGAAAGCATGACCAGATGGCCCGACTCTAAACTCGTGTCAGCAAAAAAGCCTCTAGTGAATGAAGACATGTGGTATACATACACGCTGATGAGCACATCCACGCCATCCAAGCTCTCTGCGAGCTTCTCTTCATCATAAACGCGCAACGTTGCTCTCTTGGAAGCGAGACTAGCTGTCTGGTTTGATTCTTTTCGAGCCAGAATAACGACTTGCTTGAATTGAGGTCGCACCTCCGGAGAAAGAAATACATTCGCGATCTCTCCGCCCAGGTTGCCTGTTGCGCCGGCGATGGCTATGGAACGTGCGGCCGTCATGTTGACTCGATAAATTATACGACTTTTATAATTAGAGGGTAAGCTTCTGAGACTTGAGATTGAATAACGAATAGCAGGGCATTTTACCTTTATCTTATAGTTATGAAGCTTTTGAGTGTCCCCCGGATTACATGATGTCTTTGGCGGAGAAAGTGGGATCGGTTTGTCGGCAGTGGCAATCATGGATGCTTTCGGGCTAGGCTATCCGCCGGTGGGATGTATGTTGGCGTCAATCGATCAACTCAAATCAATCAATGCCAGCCACTGTCAGCAGTTGTAGCGAGTCACTTCAGCCACAGTGACGCCAGTGTCGCACATCGCTGTTGCATTGACTCCTTCTGCCACAGTGGCTTCGGTGGGCCGGGTGGCTTTCTAAACAAGTTGCATATAGCTTGATGACAAAGTGCTGATATTACCAATGCGGCTCTGTCAGTCATCCGTTTCTTAGGTTCAGGGGACCTCATTGTTGGTGTTCAGCCTTTGCAATGCGGCCGGAAGTTTGCAGTCCGAGCAAGGGGCCAACTAGCATATTTGATCGTACTTGTCAGCCTTGCGCATCGAAGAAGTTTGTGGTAACCTTCCCCAGGGGTAGTACTGACGTGTGTTGCGTGGCAATGTCCGCCGTGTTCAGCCGCGAACAATGTGATTTACACACAATTTATGAGTATGGCCGGCATTAGTCGGGTCACAAGCTAGTGAAAGGACATGATCTGGACATAATTGCCATACTTGTCCGCACTATGGGCAGTATGTGAATCACAACTTGAACAAATTGCTTCTTTTATTGAACCCTAGCTCTACTCTACCATCTGCGTGATTCCATGTCGTTCAAAAGCCCGATACCAATCCAAGATAACTGGTACCCTTTCGTCATCGTAAAGTCTAATATATAAACAGAAGAAGAAAAATAACAACATAGGAGCGACAAGTCCTCAGCCAGACGAAAGGCTTAGCAAGGTTGGCCCAGACCCTTTTTCATAACAAGACATCAAAGACTTAGAAGAGTTTAGGAGACTTGGTGGGGCAAGCCTTCTTGGTGGTGGTGACAGTGACAGGAGGCTTCTTGGTGCAGCAGTGGCTGCTGTCGATCTCGGTAACGGTGACAGTTGGCGCAACAGGGCAAGTGTCAGTGCCGGGAGGAGCAGTGGTGGTGGGAGCTGCAGATGTAGGGGCAGCAGAAGTAGGAAGAGCAGAGGTAGGAGCCGCAGAGGTAGGAGGAGCGGACGAAGGAGCGGCAGATGTGGGAGCAGCAGAGGTGGGAGCGGCGGAAGAAGGAACAGCAGATGAAGGCTGAGTTCCAGTGTTCTTGCAGTTGGCCGGGCTGAAGGTATCCTGAGCTTCCTGAAGAGCCTTGAGGAGACCGGTAACAATGTTCTGAGCAATACCCTGAGCAGCAGTGGGGACCTTGGAGACGACGCTGTCAATCAAAGCCTTGGAGGCAGTGTTGATGTTGCTAGCCTGCTCGAAAGTCTTCTCGCAGAAACCGTTAGATTGGATGACATCCTTCTTGGACTTGAGAGTTGCCAAGAGGGCGTCACCCTTCTTCTGCAGGTCGCCGGCGGATTCTTGGAGACCAAGAGCATCGGTCAATGAAAGGGCAGAGCTGGGATCGACCTTGGCCTTTCCGTCCTTCAGTGTCTGGACGAGCTTCTCGGCAGCTGCGATGACAGGAGCGGCGTCGCCAGAGTAAGTCTTGCCAGCGTTGTCCAAAGCAACAATATCATCGCCGGCAGCCGTCATGGCAGCCTTGATGGTAGCGATATCACGCTCGAAGAGAGCCGCGCCAAAGGCGCTGCTGAAGAGGGTAGCCAAAAGAAGGAACTTCATTTTGATTCTTTGCTGTAAAATGTGATTTCAGAAGAATTGATGAATGAGAGGCTCTATAGAGAAGGAAGAGGTGATACTCCAAGTGTTTTCAACTTCAGATGGCAGCGGACGATCACTGTCATTTTATACAAGACGGATCTCGCTGCACGAACCGGACTCAGGCCAAAGCTTCACATGCTTTCCTACAGGCCAAAAATTCCTACGCTCCTCCCGGGAGTACGAGACTCGGCGATGCTGAAAGCACGGTGCCTTCGCGAAACTTGAGATGAAGTCTAGTCTGACAAGAACCTGGATGTTAGACGAGGATATGGTTCCGTCGATCCCTGCAACTTGTTGTTAGTTCTACTCCAGGTTGTGGCGCCCGCTATTTGTTTCGAATTGACTAGGCCCTGGCGAGCAGCAAAGGCTCAGGCCACAGCACGGTATGATCTCAACCGAGATCGCCAGTGGTCTTTTCTGGGCGACTCGACTTTTCTGGGTAAGCCTAGCGAGACGAGAGGGAACAGGGATTCTACTGCAGAAGTGGCGCCCAGCCTCTAAGCGGGAATGAGGGGGGAAAGATGGGAAAGGCTTCGTATATGGAGCACATCGTGAACTTGTTATGCAGAAGGATGGATCATGCGGACCAAGATGACCTGCGCGTGTCTATACGGGGAGCGACTCGTCTTTCCAAGATCTTGAGTTGACGAGACCAGCTCCAACACACAGACTCAAGAGGCCATTGTGGACAATGGAGAACAGACCTTTCTCTGCGACGGACAGATTTCCGCGCCTGAACGAGTCGCAGTCCAGCTGAAAGGCATTGTTGAGTAACAAGCTTTTCACCAAGGAGAAAATACCTCGTGGCTTTGATGTTAGATTCCGGACTAGGGAGCGAGCGCTTGCATCTCGAGGTAGCATTGGAGATAAACCCACGATCCACCTGTCTGACTTAGACAACCGCACGTTCCGAGATCGAGCCATGTTTTTTCCCTTCCCTTGCCATGTTTTTTTCTAGTCTGTCCTAGTGAGCCCACCGTCTCAGGCTAAGGTCCGGGCTGCCTATTCCAATACCTGCCGTGCAGGTTTCTCAAATTGAGAGCATGGATTGATACGGAATGTCAGGTGAA
Organism: Periglandula ipomoeae IasaF13; assembly: GCA_000222875.2. Taxonomy (NCBI): domain Eukaryota; kingdom Fungi; phylum Ascomycota; class Sordariomycetes; order Hypocreales; family Clavicipitaceae; genus Periglandula; species Periglandula ipomoeae. The sequence goes on from AFRD01000151.1 coordinate 9,841, forward strand.
TAAAGTAGAGTCATTTTACGATGAGTTGTAAAACTGCCCCGGATTCATTCTCAGTATGTTGAGACAATATCTGCTGGGTTCGGGGCATTGCGTCGGAGTCAAAGTTGGCAATTGGATTTTTTCCCCGCAAAATGCCCATTCACCTTTCCCATAAGATCCATCGTTGAATTCAAAAGAACGGCCCTCTCACTTCTACTACCCCATGCTTACGGACAATTTGGTCGCGAGTTTATGGGCGCAGATTTACCCCACATCCACATGAAGAAGACCAGGATCAACTTTCTAGTCCAAACGGTCAGACTCCTCGGCAGAGTCTTTCCACACCAAGTTGGATTCCTTTGTTCCCCACACTTGCCTAACTCTGATACGAAGCGTGAGCCCCCCCAGAGCAGACAACCAGCACAGTCAAACCAGCCCGGGTCCCGCGTTCAGTCCTCATGGAGGTCAGGCTTGCGATTGGATCGGTCTGGGGTTCCTGGTTTGGGGGACCTGAACCTGGTCGGAAGGCCCGGGCGGTGTCAGGCACACAGCCCTCTCTCGGCTGCCGCCGAGAAGAAAGAAATATCTTGTTCTGCAGTATAGCTCTGGCATGTGGGCTTGTTGATTGGACAGAGCTCTCTTTTCGAACCTGAACCTAATTATGTGAAAAGAGCATTATAGCTTTACAGTCAGATTTAGGAATAGTCCGGCTGGTGGAGATGCTGCTCTGCTTACGCCATGCGAGAAAAGCTGAACGGTGGAATGTCACCGCATCACATGAAGAATTGTATGACGAATAACCACGCAACGCTTTTTTGTGCGTATCCGAGAGCTGTTCCGCGGTCGTTCTAGTTCTCTAGTCCATTCTGCATGGTCAGAGCTAAAGAAAAAGAAGAAGGACGCAAAGATACTTTCAATATTTCGCGGATGTACTCGGTACAAGACTCCACATTCAGCATAACACAATTGCTCATTGTGAAAACACATTCCGTTGTATACATGCCAAACCCTCTATGAGACTGAGCAGAGCCGCATAAACCATTTACAGCTATGTACTTGGTGCAACGATAAGCGACCCAGTGTGTTTGCACAGGCTTTTCTATCAAGCTGCCCTACCACGGCCTCGGCTCGACGCCCCATTTGAGGAAATGAACCATGTCACTGATTCTTTTTGCTCCAAGAAATATGTTGCTCTACCCATGCTAGTTCAAAGTATCCCTGATCCATGACGGTCTAGGCCATCTTCATGCATCACGATCCTTCCCGATGCTCCGATGTGGACGAAGCTGATCAGTGCATGGTGAGGGGAGGCGCTTTTTCCCCATTCTCGGAGCTTGAATCGATACTATGCTACAGATAAGAATGTCTTTCGAAATTTATTGATAATATTGTTTTTCAATGAGAACAGAGGTGAATAAACTTGGAGTCGATGGACCAGGAGATGGTTGTCGTGAACCACAAATTTAAGCTCAAATTGTGAGACTCGGAGTATTCTATCATTTCCCCGCATTGATTGGTTTGTCAGTATATCCTTGCGTATATTACCCCTTCATTAATGTCGACTTGAAACAAAATATCTTTAATTGTCTCCAATTGAGGTAACTTGCAGTGTAGACTGTCAATGTCAGGTGGTCCGGAGCATATTGCAAGTATATTTAGCGGCGTTGAGCCGTCTGCCAGAATTGTTGAGTCGTTGTCCTCGCAGAATCGCACAAGAAGCGCGTCAGCGATTATTTCATATTGTACTCATGGGAGTTCGTTCTGTTCATTTTGTATTAAAGTCGCTAATCTACGAGTTAAGCTATAGGAGGCGGCGCCGCGGATTGTTTACTTACTGATCCCTTGAAAGACGCCACAGTACAGAAGCAACCAACGATACGAAGATATCTTCACGTTATGAGTCTTCAGATGCACTAGGCATATTGAGCACGGTTTCAAGCTGTTACTTACAGGCTCAGAACTATGTCGCGCCACGAACACGGCGAGATGGCTGTTCACGGCAGCAATTGGCTCTTTTTGACTAGCTAAGAGATCTCGCTGACTGAGGGCTTGTTCTCTTGACTTGCAGGTTTATCGACATAGACAGAACTCTGGTGAACTAGATCTCGACCCCAGATATTATTTATGCCTGAAGCACTAGCCACGGTCAGTCAGCGGCCCGTATCGACAACAGCATGCGAGTCCAAGCTGAGGAGCAAGAATGTAAAATCTGCAAGATATCGCGAAGAAACTTCCATAACCCAATAGGAGTATCTTCTGTTCGCTGGGAAACATTCGCATACATGTGCTTTGCTAATTGTGACTTGCTGACAGACGTACCGACGTGCAATACATGCCTCAATGAATGCCACTAATATGCCCTAACTCATGTATACAATAACATGACCTCGTTCATTCACGTTTACATGCAAAAGTCGAGAGAGCTGTGTCTTGTAGACGCACGGAATAGTTTATACCTGCACAAGTCTCGGTCTGTCATGTCTTCGACGCCACTTCAAGAAACGGCTCACACACGCCTTTGTTATGCATAGATTCTCATTAAAACATTACTGCTAGTCTATAAATGCTTTCCTTATAATAACCCCTTGTCACATCACGGATCCTTGGACTCTTGATGCACACTCGCCTGCCTCGCCGCAATCAACAACACTCCACCAAGCACCAGACAAGCACCCGCCCATATTTGCACACCAAGATACTTGCCATCGCACACCTCTATCAATTTCCCTGCCAGCGGCGGTCCCGTCAGAGCCGCAACACTAACAATCGTGAAGATCATGCCGATTCTGGTCCCCGCCTTGCTCAGGTCTTTGGTCAACCCGGCCAGTGTCGAAGGGAACATGCCCTGGATGGCGGCGCCAAAGAATCCATAGATGCACAACCACGCATAGTCAGCGGGTATTGATCGGACGCCAATCCAACCAAACATGCAGATTGCGGCGCCGAAAATGATGGGGATGAACGTGTTGACGGCTCCAAAGTAGCGATCTGCAACGGAGGCTGGTACGAGACGACCTGGGAAGCCGACGGCGTTGATGACGAGAAGCATGGTGAAGGATGTAGATTGTGTGCCGTCGAGTATGTCCAGTGCATACGCTCGTGCCTAAGTTCCAAGTCAGCCTTCTTTTCATCTGTTTATCATGAGATGTGATGATACTCACGTAGTAGTAGGCAAAGTAAGCTGCCCACAGGGTAAAAAACATGCTAATCGCAAACAACAAATACGTGCTCTCCTTGAAAGCCGCCATTTCCACAATGGGACCCGATTTCCTCGGCGGCAACCTAGGCTTCACCAAGAGGTATACAATGACCGAAGCAACCAGGACAACGAGCCCCATTGCCCTCACGGTCCATGCAAATCCAATCTTAGGCAACAACTGCTGCGCCATGAGAGGGAATATCATGCCGCCCGTCGCGCCTCCACATGCGCTCGCCGAGACGGCCAAGCTTTTCCTCTTGGAGAAGTACGTCGAGATATTTGCTACTGTTGGTGCGAAAACGATACCGCATCCTAGACCTTGGCAGATCCCCTGCGCCAGGAAGATCTGCCAGTACGCGTGTCCGACACTCGTTGTCAAGATTCCCACAATCTGGAGAGCCGAGCCGGTAATGAGAGCGACTTTGTAATAGCCTGCGTCGAAGGCTCGGCCGGAGAAAGTACCGACGAGGAAGATCAGGCAGATCTGGACGCTGCCGATCCAGGTAATTGCGGATGCTTCCATGTTGAGCATTTCGGCATAGTGAGGTTGGAAGATGCCGAAGCTGATCATGTAGCCCCATGTGTTGAAACGATCAGGTGGCCGGCTAGGACTTGAAGCCATGCTCGGATGCCGCCGTCTGGGAGATCGGCTGCGTAGGCTCTGTCGATGGTGGTCATTTGGGCGATGAGGTCTTGTGGTGTGGTTTCTTTCGGGCTGGGCTGCTCTTCCAGAGTTCCCGGGTTGGACATTTGAGCAGCCTCTTTATGCTCCATGTCGGACATGATGTGAGATGAGGTCAAGATATCCCCTATGTTGGCTTATACGACCCCTTTTGGGGGACAAGTGTTAGTGCACAGTGGATGAGAAGGGTCTGATCAAGGTGTGTGCCATTTGCTAATCTAGCAGTACCACGGCTTGTGTGATTTGAATGTGTAGTTCAACTCAAGCGCGCAAGATTTGATTCGAATCGAATCGAACAATATAATAATGAAGTGCTGTTTGCGTGACCTGCATTGACCTCGAATTCCTCTGCTGGCAGCAGGTCATCGTTTATTAATATTTTTTTTGGCGTGTGTCAGTTGACACCGTCAAAGTGATGGAACAGAGCGGCTTTCGGCCGCTTAAGGCGGAGGTGGAAGTCCGGTACATATCCGACATGGAGACGAGGACTGGAAAATGACTAAACATTGGTGGGAAAAGACGATCAATTGGTCGCCCTCTAAATACACTAGGACATGAATTGCGGCAAACGGGCCCACCACTTTGTATGGGCATTGATCATCTATTTGCGTATCGGAAGTACGCCTGAACCACTGATTTAGATCAGTGCAAGTCTTATTATTTTCAAATTCATTCATGAGCCATTGGATACCTGTTCCTGAATTGATATGAACAAATTGACAGATGTAAATCCCAATTGCTGAAACAAGTACGCCTTCGCCTAACTGGCTGAGACTTCAGACATGGTTGAGCTATACCTCAATACATGGCAGGACACCCGAGGAGCCATAATTGTATTCCATTGAAGCGACTCTCATGTGAAGAATGATCGTCAATCTGTGACTCAAATTAGCCAATGTTGATGAAAGTAATTGTGGGCTCGGGCCTCACTCTGCTCAAATCTGGAAGCTATCGAGTCTAGAAACAAGCTTCATCCATCCCGTTGTAACCGCTTTATCCGTTTACCGCTTTCGGAGGCGGGCGACGACAGGGTCTCAGTGCGGCGTGACGTGCAGTCATTAGGAGGGCGTTCGTTGGCTCCACAGCTTCCTGTCAGAACCCATCAAAAGCCGCGCCCTTCTGCTTACAAACACAACTTCCACATCATCGGCAAGCTAGTCTGTATCTGTAGCTAGTACTGTATCGAACCTCTTCGGCTAGGCTCCATAGTGTGGTCGTGTAGGAGAGGAGCTTATATCTCGAGCTTCGTCCAGACGAGGTTTTTCGAGCATGTCTATGAACTCAATTTGAGTATTAGCTTCAAAACGTTGCTTCCGACCTCGCCAAAGCCCATCTCCTCAGCCCAAAAAAATTCAAGATGCCGTACTCACTCTATATCGGCAACAAGCGCTACTCATCCTGGTCAATGAGACCCTGGGTCTTGCTGAAGGCGCTCGATATCCCGTTTGAAGAAAAATTGCAGTTCTTCAAGCCCGGTCAACGTCAACCTGATTTCCTCAAGTTCTCGCCTTCTGGAAAGGTCCCCTGTTTGTATGATCCCGAACATCCAGAAAATGCAATTTGGGATTCATTGGCTATATGCGAATACGTCGCCGAGAAGTATCCCAACGCTTGGCCTAGTGATCCCGTTGCGAGAGCCTTTGCTCGATGCGCTGCTGCGGAGATGCATTCCAGTTTCGCCGCCATTCGAGATGAGTGCTCCATGAACGTGGCACTGCGCATTGAGCTTGGTGAGCCGAGTCCAGCTCTGAAAGGTGACCTTGCCCGGTTCAGCTCGCTTTTCAACGAGGGTCTCAAGAGATTTGGTGGTCCGTTTCTAGCCGGCAACACTTTCACAGTCGCGGACGCTTTCTATGCACCGATTGCATCAAGATGCAAGACCTATGGTATCAAGCTGGAGGGTCCTGCGCAAGACTATCTCGATAGGCTCTATGTGATCATCCGGTGGTGCAAGCGTGGATTAAGGCGGGCATTGAAGAGACGGAGCTGGAACCATTCCACGAAGAGGACTACGTGAGAGGGCGTAAAGTTTTGGAGGACTTGCACAAACAACTTTCACAATAAGGCAGAAAATGAGGGTCTTGCAGTCGAATAAACTTGTTTCTCGAGCGGGGGACAATTTGGGATGCAGCTAATCGTGTCATTTCGCATTTGACCCAACTTGGGGTGTATGGAAGCGCAGAGTAGCCCAGAACACGCAAGGAGAGGAACAGAAAGGCGAGCCCACTCTCACCATGCATATTAATTTGCGAGAATATCTACTTCCTAGATATTTTCATAATTGCATCAGCGTGGACATGGATGAACGCATTGTAGGGGAATGAAAGACCAAGCTCTCGGGTAGGCGCCTGGAGGTTCTCAGACAGCAGGCGCGACCAGCCGACGCTCTGGTTGAGGCTTGATGGCAATTGGCTGAACCACTGCACCACCTGCACCTGTTAGTACCTGCCTCCTCTGTACACCAACAAGGTCTCGTGCTGGGGCTTGTGTGATCTGGTCGACTGCTCACTTTCACAACCTGCCTCCCGCATCAGCATTACATCAACACATATTCAACATGTCTGGGCGAACCATCGGCCAAGTTCTACGCGACATCACGCCGTACCTGATTCTGCTCATATTCGTCGCGACTCTAGGCTCTCTGCAATTTGGATACCACCTTGTAAGTCGCGCTTATCCCAACAGCACTTACCCCACGCGAGCTTCCATGCTGGTGCTGGGCGATCACGACGGCGACATCCACTGAGCTTATTGACTTCATCACCACTTGCTGCATGATCCACTGACAACAGCGCAGGCCGAACTGAATGCGCCCCAAGATGTCATCACTTGCCAGAAGAAATCCATCTCGACTGCTGCTCGGGTAGCCGGTTGGATTAGTGAAGCAGTCGGCAAATCTGGCAAAAGCCGGAATGACAATGCCAACTCGGGCTTCCTTCATGACTGCATTCCCATGACGGAAGCTGCCTTTGCCACGATTTCGTCAATGTTCACAGTCGGTGGTCTGATCGGTGCCCTCGCTGCCGGTCCCCTTGCATCTAAAAGAGGTCGCCTGTTCGCCATGTCGTGGACCTCTTTGCTGTATGTCATTGGCGCCGCAACAGAGGCTGTTTCAAACAGCGTGTTAGCCATGTGCATTGGTCGACTTTTTCTCTGGAATCGGAGCTGGGGCTTCGACTGTCATTGTGCCTCTCTACATTAGCGAGATATCTCCCCCAGCCGAGCGAGGACTGTTTGGAGCCATGACCCAAGTATCAATCAATGTCGGTATCCTTCTTACTCAGACATTAGGCTACTTTCTGAGCCATGGCAAGGCCTGGCGGTTCATTTTCACTATTAGTGCTCTCATCGCCACTCTGCAGAGTATAGGGTTATGCATTATTACTGAAAGCCCGGCCTGGCTCGCAGCCCATGGAGACCCAACCAAGGCCAAGAGGATCCTGCAGTGCATCAGGGGAAGCAAGGTTAACATAGAAGAAGAGACCTCTCACTGGAGCGGGGGCGAAGTTGCATCGGCACGGAATGCAGAAGAAGAGGGACTTCTAACCCAGACCGATGGCGCGGCGCCCGCTTCACCAATTGCGGCAACCTCTGGGAAAGCTCACCATATGGGCTTCATGGAAGTAGCCAAGGACTTAAACACCCGGCCCGCCATCATCGCCGTGGTGGGAATCATGGTGACGCAGCAATTCTGTGGCATCAATTCCATCACTATGTACTCGGTCTCGCTACTTGCCGACCTGCTTCCGATACCCTCTGCGCTTCTCACCATTATCATCTCTGGAGTCAACCTCTTCATGACGATTGCGTGCGCCCCTCTGCCTGACCGTCTGGGCCGCAAGACATGTCTATTCATCTCGATTCTGGGACAAGGCTCAAGCTCTCTGGCTTTGGCGTTATCCATCATATTCGGCGCTAAAGTAATTTCGGCATTTGCGGTCCTGTTTTTCGTCGCCTTCTTTGCCGTCGGCCTGGGACCTGTGCCGTTCATCATGGCATCAGAGCTTGTTGGGCAGGAGGCTGTTGGTGCGACTCAAAGTTGGTGTCTGGCGGCCAATTATGTTGCAACTTTCATAGTTGCGCAATTCTTCCCCATCATCAACACCGCGTTGAACAGTGCTCTCGGCAAAGCGGGATGGGTGTACTTCTTGTTTGCTGGACTGGCCGCCTTGGGCGCCGTTTTTGTTAGTGCCAAGGTGCCTGAAACGAAGGGAAAGCGTGACGCTGATGAAGTCTGGGGTCGAACACGGCGGTTGGACTAAAGCTCGGCGGCAATATAAGCGTTGTATGGTAATTGTATGTTTGTTTGGGTAAAGGAATTTCAACCAGCGTTCTATTTGAAAGTTTGCCTACTATTGATGCTTTGGTGCAGCTGCAGAATACCGGCCTTGACACCATCTACTATGTACAAACCCTTGGCTCTCGATGCACCATATACCTCTATTGCTGTGGCACGAATTATGTCCTCCAATCCTGCCATACCACCGCAGCCCATGACGACACAAGTGATGTTTCCGGACTCGAAAAGGCGACGGGTAGCTGAGCCCAGTTTCTCCTGAACTTGTTTGGGGGATACAGTGTGGAAATCTCCTGCTGTCAGCCCTGACGAGAATACACCCGCAAACTTCTTATTATCGGGATTGGCTCTGGCCCCCAAGAAATCATACACTCCATCACAGAGATGCTTTTCCCAAAACTGGCCCGTGGTCACGATGCCCCATTGTTCCGAAGGTTTGAGCAAAGACATGGCGGTAAGAATACTTGCTTCAAAGATGCCGGTCACGGGAATATCGGAGCGGGTGGCCAATTCGGGCACAAGGGAGTGAACACTGAAGCAGGCAACTAATATAACATCATAGCCAGAGAAGAGACCAGACCTCGCTTTGAAAGAAGTGAGGATATCTTTTGTGCTTTCTTGGATGTCTTCATCATCATTGATGCTCGCAGGTGCAGAAGTAGCCGTCATGGGGACGATATCTATGGACTCGACGGAGTCAGTAGCCACCCCTGAAGGAATTAAAGAGTCAAAGTGTTCATACGGGAGAGACAGGCGTGGACTTGGCTGCTAGAAGCATGCCATCCGTCATGGCCCTGGAGGAGTTGGGATTGAGAAGTAATATACGCATGCTGAGCGACCTGAAGATGCTATACGGCAGAGCAACTCCTCACAAGACCAAGATCTGGAATAAGTGGTCGATTGAAGATTTCTTTTGATATCTAGAGCAATTACGATCGAGATGTCTTTCAATAATAGCAACCTCCACCCTAAATTTTGCGCTCATAAACTGTTGACATTCACGACTTGAAGCTCCGATCCAGGCACCGCGGGGCATCACGTGATGACATCCCACCACGCAGGTGCTGAGCCACCTCTGACGACAGTCTGCCAGTTCGAGTTCGAGTTCCAGGCGCAGCAGTTTGCCCAACCCCACTATCCATGGCATGGTCGCTTGGTCGCTGACGACGTACCTCATCCAGGCACTTCAAGCTCCCAGTCTCGACGCTGCCACGACCATCCAACCTCCTTTGGCCCCGTCAACTCCCGTCCTCCGGTTGAGCTATCGCAAAGATGGCCAACACTCCCCCCATTGGTACGTCCACTATTATATCCTGCTACTCTACTCACCCGAGAGCATCGTCCGTCGCTGAAGCAACACCACACGTCCCGCTCTACCACAAGACAGCTAACACCTTACTCCGCACCAGTCCTCGACGGCGGCACCGGCTTCCTCAAAGTCGGCTATGCCGCGCAAAACTTCCCCGAGCACCAGTTTCCTTCCATTGTTGGACGGCCTATTCTCCGATCCGAAGAACGCACCGATGACAATGTTGTCATCAAGGATATCATGTGCGGCGACGAGGCGGCAGCTGCCCGCACGATGCTCCAGATCAGCTACCCCATGGAGAACGGAATCGTGAAGCGATGGGACGACATGCAGCACCTGTGGGATTATACGTTTTATGAAAAGCTCCAGGTCGATACAAAGGGACAAAAGATCCTGTTAACCGAGCCGCCCATGAATCCTTTGAAGAACAGAGAGCAGATGTGCGAAGTCATGTTTGACCGATATGGGTTCGGAGGTGTTTACGTCGCCATTCAGGCCGTTTTGGCTCTTTACGCACAAGGTAAGCCGCATCCGTCCAGACCATACGGGCTGTGTACTGCAATTGGGGGGTCCTCTAGACTAACATCGTGATTTTGTTTGGTCTGAATAGGTCTAAGCTCCGGCGTGGTGGTCGACTCTGGAGACGGTGTCACGCATATCGTCCCAGTGTACGAATCCGTTGTGCTCAACCACCTTACCAAACGATTAGACGTGGCTGGTCGTGATGTGACGCGCAACCTGATCAAGCTGCTGCTCCGCCGCGGATATGCACTCAACCGAACGGCCGACTTTGAAACTGTGCGCCAGATCAAGAAAAAGCTGTGCTATGTCTCGTACGACCTCGAGCTGGACAAGAGACTGAGCGAAGACACTACGGTGCTCGTGGAGAACTACACTCTACCGGACGGCCGCGTGATCCGAGTGGGCAGCGAGCGATTCGAGGCTCCAGAATGCCTCTTCCAACCTCATCTCGTCGACAGCGAATCTCCCGGCCTGGGAGAGTTCCTGTTCAACACCATTCAGTCCGCGGATGTCGACATCCGCTCATCGCTTTTTAAGGCCATCGTCCTATCAGGCGGCAGCAGCATGTACCCCGGTCTGCCGTCGCGACTAGAGAAGGAACTGAAGCAATTGTGGCTCACACGAGCTCTGCAGGGCAACCCGGAGAGGCTAAGCAAGTTCAAGGTGCGAATAGAAGATCCCCCGAGAAGACGACACATGGTCTTCCTGGGAGGTGCGGTCTTGGCCAATATTATGGCGGATAAGGAGAGCATGTGGGTGACGAAGGCAGAGTGGGATGAGCAAGGTCCCCGCGTTTTGGAGAAGCTGGGTCCTCGATAAAACGGCGCTTTTTCAAAATCACATGTGAGGCCATTGTGAGGGACGAGAAATGGATTTTGGAAGCTATGTCATGAAGGTGATGATGGGGCGGCGGGTTAGCTCTTTACATAGCGCAATAAAGTTTCCAGGCGTGCTCGCAGAGCAGACCAAGCATGAATAACCTTGGGCCAAGACATGGCAATGCATGATTGAGCGTGATTCATTTTCCTGGGAGCTTTACTTATTTACTGCAGTTGAAGGAAAAGAACACATCGTTGTCAACAATTAGCAAGAAACTCCAATCGGCAACGTTGAGGAGGCAGTAAATGCGACGCGCATTACGACTCTTTGGCGTCGCAACGGCTACAGCCACCTGCCTTGACTCTGATACATCAACAAACCCTCGGCTTAGTCATTCCGCGTGCCACGCATCCAAAGCAATCGAGCCAGGCAGGTCGCATTCGCATTGTCACACCGGAAACCTTGAGCAAGCGCATCTTGTCGCAAACCATCTTGTCTCTCAAGCTCGGGACGGAAAACCTGTACATTTGCATTTGCACAGCAGCGCGTTGAACTTCGCACCCAGCCACAACTTTGCGGCGGCCACGAAACTGAAGATCGCCAACGCAATCCCGCCTGCGTTCCACTTGAGTGACAGTACTCTACTCCTTGAGTCTCCATAACGCGTGCGCGCGCCGAGCTTGCAGTACCGAGAATCCAGAATCCATGCTGGCTCTGCTCTCCACCGACACTGTGGACATTGCAAGTTGACTGACACGGAACAATACGGTCAAGTCCTGCTTAGTTGGTCAGGCTGATATTGTCGTCTCATGCAAGCCAGCGCGGCCGACCGTTGGCTTCCTCCGAGACAAAGAAAACGATCCGCAGTTGTGCATCGTGCGAATTGCCGCTGAATGGTTGCTCTCGGGACGGACCCTACCAGAGCGTACTGGGCTGTTTAGGCTGGCGAGCTAGACTGAGGCTAAGCTAAGTGCCGGAATTACTGATATCATTACTTTATTACAATTTGCGAACCACTCGGAGGACGCGAAATACGGCAGTTTCGTCCATGCCATGAGTCTGACGAATCCGCCCTCGGGGCCAAACTCGAATGCTATTAGCAGAGGGCAGTCGCTGAAGCGGAGCGTGCAGGATGCGTTTGCTGCGGGCACGAGTAAGTTGATATTACCTTTTCTTTGCGTCTTGCTGTGTGTGCTGAGCATGCTTGTTGCGTTTCTTGATGGGCCCATGTTCTTTCAGAGGGGAACTTTGGTTTATTGACCACCATTACTGTTACGTCTCTGGAGCTATTTCATCTGAGAAGCTCTGGACAGATAAACCTGGGGCGGCCCGTCTTTCCATTTCCCATCTCCACTGGCTGATGATCCATCCTCTCCATCGCCCCGTTGGTGAGCGGTGTCTCAGTGGCGCCATTTATTGATCGCGGGCGAGGATTTAAAAAGGCGAGCCGCCAGTGGCGAGTTGAGTTGAGTCTGGAGTCAAGCAATTTGGTCTTAGCGCCGTCAGACAGGCGGTGTCGAGCGAGCTGGAGCAATTGAGATTGAGATTGATCATTCTCTGGATCTCAGGCCCGCATGGGATTTGCCTAAATCAGGCAAATCCACACGAACACCCTCTGATCAGCCCAAGCAAGGCGAGGCAAGGCGAGGCGAGGCGTCAGTTAGCCGTCGTTACATCCGATGAGCCGTACCGGACAGCCGCCGCTGCATCGCATCTGATCTGGCCTAGAGGCGATTGATTTTTTACCCTTGTTGCACATTCAAGTTCTTGCCTTTCTTTTCGAGTTTCTGCTTTCATTTTTTTTATCGCTCTCGCCCCTTGCGGTTCGCCCCATGCCCCCATCGTGAGCGCTATAGTTCCATCAAAAAAGGGGACCAGGTGTCCGGCTGGGCAAAAAATAGCGTCCGCGCTTCTTCACCGAAGCCTCACCTTGACCACACCTGAGCACAACCTCGGGTGGTCCAACCCGACTCCTTATTCCTATCATTCTCATCTCAAACCTCCCGCATTATGCCTCTACGAGTCCGTACGGGAGCGCAGTATTATCATCCCTCGTCGTCATCATCATCGTCAGCACTTCAATTTGGATCACCAACTCACCGTCGCTATGCAGATACGCATGAGCGGCCGGGTGCCTTTGTGCCCCGGAACAGGGTCATGGACCGATACAGAATCGTGGGCTTCATTAGCAGCGGCACCTACGGCCGCGTCTACAAAGCCGTCAGCCGAGTGAACGTGGTCGCCGTGAGGACGACATCCGGGGGAACCAGCAATGGCGTGGGCGGCCAGGAGGTGGCGATCAAGAAGTTCAAATCGGATAAGGAGGGCGAACAGATCAGCTACACCGGTATCTCTCAGAGCGCCATCCGAGAGATGAGCCTGTGCAGCGAGCTGCGCCATCACAACGTCATTCGGCTCGTGGAAACGATTCTGGAGGACAAGTGCATCTTCATGGTCTTCGAGTACGCCGAGCACGATCTGCTGCAAATCATCCACCACCACACGCAGCAGCCGCGGCATCCTATCCCGCCCGCCACCATCAAGAGCATCATGTTCCAGCTCCTCAACGGATGTCAGTACCTCCACACCAACTGGGTCCTCCATCGCGATTTGAAGCCCGCCAACATCATGGTCACCTCGGGCGGCAAAGTCAAGATTGGCGATCTCGGTCTAGCGAGGCGCTTCGACAAGCCTCTCCACTCCCTATTCAGCGGTGATAAGGTCGTCGTCACAATCTGGTACCGCGCCCCCGAACTCATTCTCGGCTCCTACCACTACACGCCCGCCATCGACCTCTGGGCAGTAGGCTGCATCTTCGCAGAACTGCTCTCCCTGCGTCCCATATTCAAAGGCGAAGAGGCCAAAATGGACAGCAAAAAGACGGTTCCCTTCCAACGGAACCAGATGCAAAAGATAGTAGATATAGTCGGTCTACCAACGAGGAGTAAATGGCCCTTACTCCCCACGATGCCCGAGTTCAACCAGCTCAACACCCTCTCCGCACCACCGCACGCACAGTCCCAATCCCAATCCCACAGCCACCACTACTCGCACCAACACCAGCACCAACACCACTCATCCAACATGACCACCTCGATCCTGGAGAAATGGTACAACGGAACCATTTCCAACGCCTCCCCCACTGGTTCCGGTCCATCACCCACGTCTCTTGGACCAGAAGGATTCAAGTTACTAGCAGGCCTCCTCGAATATGATCCCCAGAAACGCCTCACTGCAGCACAGGCCCTCCAATCTACATTCTTCACGACAGGAGATAGAGTCAACACGAATGCGTTTGAAGGGTTGAAAGTTGAGTATCCCCATCGGAGGGTAAGTCAGGATGATAACGACATTCGGACGAGCAGTTTGCCGGGGACGAAGAGGAGCGGGTTACCTGATGATTCGTTGTTGAGGCCGAATAAGCGCGTGAAGGATTAGAATGGTTCGCATTCGTTTGTTCGGTCTGCCTCTTGAACGTTGGAGTAAGCAGGTGTGATGCGAGTGTAGGATGGAGCTGTTGCTTGATATATCAAGGTAGGGTATTGGGTTCAGTTTGGTGATGACTGTCGATTAGACAGCTGGGCGCATTTGGGTATTATAGACAGCATGGACAGCGAGCGTTGATATTATTACGAGTTCAATTAATATATCGAATTTGATGACATTGATGATGCTAACGGGGTTAACGTCTAATGTATCTGCGTTTGATATACAATGGCGTCAGATATAACGTGACTGTTCGATTGTATCGTCAGAGCCTTGATACCGAGCATCAACATGATTACGATGCGGAAATACACGAGACATTATGTTGACGCAGGTGACCCATCAACTTGATCAGTACATCTATTCAATGTCAATTGCGGCAATAAAAAAGCCCACTTGCACTTTACTGCCCAACATCCACTTGACCAGTACATCCATTTAGTGAATATCCGCAGCAATAAAAGCACGAAGTTGCACTTTCATGTCCCAGCATCAATTATACTTCACATTCATTCAATTTCATTTCACAGCAACAAAACATCAACTTGCACTTTCGTCCAACACCATCAGGCAGAAAGCATCAATCAAGTTCATAAATTAATTAACCACCACTACCAACCCATTAAATATTCATCAACCACGCCACGGGTATTCGTACAAGAGTGAAAAAAGAAAAGAAAAAGCCAAGACCACAAAGTCCCTTTGCCGCAAGACAATATTAGTATAATTACGTGAAAGGCGTAGCTGAATTTCCCGGCCGTGATGATCTGCTGATTACAGCTGTGCCACAGATCGGATGCAAGCGTACCAATGAGCCGGAGCGATGTAATCGTGATTAAAAAACGGAAAGGGCTTTAATGTCTATGCGTTTCGAGAGTAGCAAAAGTTCAAAAAAAAAAAGCTTGCTCTCAAAAAGAAAAAAGGAGGCAGCCCTTTCCAAGGCGTATTGTCGTGAAATAAAAACGTATTTCGTCATCTTTTTACTTCTTCGCCGGCGCAGGAGGAGCCTTGACGTTATTGGACAGCCAAGCCAGGCCCTCGAGGAGGCCTTCTCCGGTCGTGGCGCAGCTGGGCACGACGTACCAGACCTTGTCTTTGAGTTTGGAGAGTTGCAGCGCTTCGGTGACTTCTTGTGGTTTCATGGCTGCGGGATGGTTAGAGTCGACAGAATCAATCAGTGAAAAAAGTGGGAAGACATACCCTCTTTCAGATCTTGCTTGTTCGCAAACACCAGCAGCAAACTATCCTTCATTTCGCGGTCGTTGATAATGCGGTAGAGTTCCTGTCTGGCTTCGTCCATTCGCGCGCGGTCTGACGAGTCGATTACGAAGATGAGACCCTGAGTGCCTGCAGTTTTTCCACTCTATCAGTATGATATTCGAACACACATAACAGCAAATTTGTTTGCCCCTTCCCCGGTAGACGGGAGTCGTATTGACGGGCAAACGAGGAGGAAACAAGGGACGAACCGCTAAAGTAGTGCCTCCAAAGAGGACGAATCTTATCCTGACCACCGACGTCCCATACGTTAAACTTGACGTTCTTGTAGGTGACAGTCTCGACGTTGAAGCCGACGGTGGGAATGGTGGTGACGTCCTGGCCGAGCTTGAGCTTGTAGAGAATGGTGGTCTTGCCGGCGGCGTCGAGGCCGAGCATGAGGAGACGCATTTCCTTTGATCCGAAGATCTTGCCCATGACTTTTGAGAATTGGGCGCCCATTTTTCGCGGGAGGGAGGTTCTGTCGACGTTGCGTAGGTTTGTTGTTGACTGTTGGAGGGAATGAGTGAGGGGTGTAGGGGTTTATTTTTTCGACTGATTGAGGATTATTTCGGTTTTTCGTGGAAGAAACGCGGGCACGCGACTGGTGTTGGAAAGTCAGGAGGTTTGTGACGGGGGATTCGATGCGATGAATCAAGGAGGGACGAGGGGCGACGGTGCGCGAGGAAGTCGAATTGATCAAAGGAGTGTCTGCGGTCGGGGCGAGTGGTGTCGTCAAGTTGAAGAGTCCGGACCCTTGGAGATGCAAACAAAACTAATCAGGAGGATGGGCGCGGGACGGCGGGCGGGCGGGCGGGAGGTGAGGACTGGATTGATGGGAACAGACTGAATAGGATAGGCGGGTGGACGCAAGGCACAGGGACAGACAGCCAGGCGTTGTTGAGCCGCTGATAGTACGGTCAATCAATGTAGGGGAAACTGTAGCACTGGCAAATTGGATCGGGTCAAGTCTGGTTGGCGTGCGTGTGCCTAGCTTGTGGCTGCGCTGCGCAGTGTCGGGGCGAAACGAGACGAGATGGGGACAGACAGACAGGGGACAAGGGGGGGAGGGGAAAGGAAGGGGACCAGAACTGACTGGATGGACAAGTGGGAAATGGGAAATGGGCATGGGGCTTCAGGATTCCATCATCTGTTCCATGTGCCTCGACTCTGGCGTTTCATCCCATCCCATCCCAGACTCACTGACACTGACACTGACACTAATAGATGCACAAACAGACACTGCCTCCCTCCTTGCCCAAGATTAATCATTTCCAATTATATCACCTGCCGCGCTGCAATGACGTCGCATCTGCACGATGCTTGCAGCCTCGGAAATGACACCCATCACTACCCTTATTTCCCCCTTCCTGATGCATATTTCACCCACGCACGACCCTCTTTTTGACATTTCTACACTTACGTACCTATCGCTTCATCGACACCAAATCATCATCTCATCTCACCTTGCCCGGGTAATCTACTCCTCGCACCCCCATCATCAGCCCAATCCAGCCCGTCTCTTCTCTTCGCACCCAGCCTGCACCTCATTTCCGTCTCAACCCCGTTTGGCAGCCGAAACAATGTAGTCGTGCATGACGCCAGTGCGAAATCCTGCCTCGTAATACATGAAGTAGGACTGCCAGAAAATTCGAGCGTCAGCAAATCCCACTCAACTAGAAACGATACATGACAACAGAGCCCAGAGAAAGATATACCAGCCACTTCTTTCTCAACGCCACTATAGCAGTCTCGCTCTCGCCCGCCGTAGTTGACAACAACGACCGTCGAATCTGCTCCCAATTGCGTTCAAACTTCTCCTCCAGGCCTGCAGCGTTCGCGTATAACAATGCCGGGCTATCTGACTGACTCGACTTCAAGGGCACCTGATGAGCCGGCATGGGCCGAATTCAGGAGTTCACTCATCGTCCAGAGATATACACCAGGGAAGATGTAGCAGTCGAGGAAGCCATGGACATGGTGCTGTTGTTCGATATCATTAGTCCGCGTTCAATCATTCCTTTTAAGATCGTGAAAGTATCAGCTTGCCTATTAGGAAGCGTCAAACCTTGCACCACCATAACGCCAGTGTCCTTCAACTTCGATAACGCGTCAAGATACTCATCTAGAAATTTCTGCCCAACGCGGACCAGCATTTCCACCGACATAATCTTGTCGCAGCCCCCTTCTAGCCTCGTGGCATGACAGTAATCGCACAATAGAATGGTGATGCTGTCAGTCAACCCAGCTTCGCGGACGCGTAACTCTGCGAGGTCCTTTTGCTCCCTTTATAGCGTCAAACCAGTAACTTAACACCCTGTCTTCAGGACAGCCTGGATGGCGAGACTCCATCCGCAACCAATGTCGAGGAGATGACCCGTGCTGCAGAGATCAATCCTTTCGAGAAGCGTGTCCACCTTGTTGCCGCGCGGTCTGCAGCGATCAGTTGGGTCTTCCCAGACCCCAATGAGTAGTTCACGTCAGGAGAGAGAAAGTTGCAAATAACTCGTTGGACGTATCGTAGTGGAATGATGCGTTATACAAGGCACGCACGGGCTTGTTGGTCGGATGTAAGTGCCGCGAGAGGTAGGCTGTGATGGTTTTGACGATGGAGTTGCCGATGCTGTTGAGGACGTTCAAATTCTTTGCGAACACCTATGATGATTCAATGAGCAAAAGAATGGCCAGCAGAACCAGCGTTGCCTAACTAGTGGCTAATGAGCTTGGTCCTGACTGCAATATGATATTAGCTTACCGAGAAGAGGGCCATTAGATCATCACAGTCAATCTCTTGGAGCATATATGCATCGACAATCCCCTAGACAACATCAGTCTTTCTCAAAAGCAACGGTCTATCATTGCCGAGATTTCTGCACCAAATCGCTTGAGACAATACCCTCTCCCACGCCTCCGCCGAATGAACCACAAGGGCGACGTCTTTGCTGGAATCTTCCATTTCTTCACCACATCCGTAGATAGTAGTCTCTCCGTAATCCACCACGATCCTCACTTTTCCTCCTTGAAGACGATCGAGGGCTTTCATTACAGCCACTCTCGCCGACGTCTGGGACCACGTCTTAGGCATGGTGCCAGCTCAATCGCATACAGACAAACTATCCAACGAAAAAAAAAAAAAAAAAAAAAAAAAAAAAAAATCACGCAAGTAAGAATTTACTGCTGATCTCAAGTTGTTAAGTCTCCTAGGATCAACACCCCGCGATTTCGAGCTCAGCCAAGTGCATGGTGACGATCTAGATCCATGTAGCACAGCCTGGGCATCGTCTGCACCTACACAGATGGAGACGATCAACAATAATATGAAATGCAGTGTGACATTAGTCTCGGCCTCAATGACCCCAAATTGGCATTATACTGGGCTTCTGCTCTCTGCAGAGCCCTGTCATTGCCTTGCAGCTGGTTCTCCACGAAATTGCTCTCCCCGCAAGCCCTGATACTCATCCTCCCATTCTACAAGTAGCCACATCGAGGTGACACAAAGCATCATGGTCAGCTCTCAGCCGCATTATTACAACTCTGCGAGGCATTACCTCAGAATATCTTGACCAACCCGGACACAGCACCAAAACATACACCCCCTTCCAATACCCCAAACACCACAATTCCCCCTTCCATATCTCAAACACCACCAGTTCCCTTTTTAATACCTAACCAAGGCCCTTCTACCAAAAGCCAGAAGCCAAAGCCATGGACTCAAAGCTAAACCGCAAGATATATTCCCAAACAAACGCAACAACCCGCCTCAACCTCAACCCCCTCCCCAACCCCTCCCCACGACTCCAATCTCTCATAACACAAATCCAAACAAAAGGCTACACCATCCTCCCTCGTGCATTCACCCCCCAAGAAATCACCACCGCAAAATCCGAAATCGATCGTCTCTCTCCAACAAGCCCCCTCGGCCGCAACCCCTTCGAAGGCCGCCGCACTCGCCGCACCTACGCCCTCGCAAACAAGTCTCGCGAATTCGACAAGTTCGCTCTTCATCCGGATGTTTTGGCTCTGAACGACCATTTTCTCGAACCGGGGTATTTGCTTCATTCGTTTCAGGGGATCAGTATTTTGCCGGGGGAGCGGGCGCAGAGTTTACATTTTGATGATGGGTATGTTACTGTTGAGAGGCCGAGGAGGGCATTTTCGACGGTGAGTTTTATTTGTTTGACTCTTTTCTTTTTTGCACTTTACGAATGCCGCAAACAACGTCTATTCAATGGGCATGATTATGAACTCGATGGACATGTATATAAGTTCAGTAGACGTGTACATGAATCTAATGAGCATGTATATCGATGAGCATGTACATGAACTCATAAACATACATTAACTATCCAATAGAATTCTTACGAATCACTAACACCCCTCCGGGCAATAATAATCCCCCTAACCCCCTTCACACCCTCCAACGGCGCAACCCGCATCGTCCCCAACTCACACACCTGGCCCCAAGACCACCACCCCAACGACTCGGACACCATCCCAGTCATAATCCCGCCCACGAGCATACTATACTACCTCGGCACATTATGGCACGCTGGCGGCGCCAATTCCTCGTCACAAGACCGCCACGCCCTGACAGTGCAGTACTGCCAGCCCTGGATGAGGCCTCTCGAGAACCAATTCATCGCCGTGGACTGGGAGAAGCTCAAAGATATTCCGCCGCGGCTGGTCGATATTCTGGGGTACAAGGTTGGTGCGCCGTTTATAGGGTTCGTTGATGGGGGGAGTCCGCTTGGTGCTGTGGCGAGGGTGTTAGAAGGAAGGGCTGGGAAGGGGGTGAAGGAGACGGGGGAGAAGATGGCGAGGGATAAGGAGGATGAGAGGCAGGAGGAAGGGCGAGAGGAAAAGAGAGAGGAGGAAGGGAGAGAGAAGGAGAAGAGAGAGGAGAAGAAGAGAGGGGAGGGAAAGAGAGAGAATAAGGAGGAAGAGAATAAAAAGGAAGAGAAAAGTGCAAAGTCGAAGCTATAAGGAGGTTGAACCATAATAAGAGTGGTCATCTTACAAGTTGGATATCGTGGTTTGCATTGAGGACAGACAATTCGTGTGAAAGAGAAACGTCTCAGTCGATAAAGAGAGGGTTGAGATATTTCGATCTGTGAGGAGACGATATCGTCGCGTATACTTACACAGAGAACAATATACCCGAGCCGCATCTTGCTTTGTACAAACAAATTCAAGGGTTAGGGTTGCAATTTGTCAGGTCACTACATGATGAACCTGAAATTGTACACTGCAGCACACAATATCCGTACTACGCTGGCATTGACATCGCATCGTGCCAGAATGATCACAAACCCGGGTCTGTTATGCCCACCCCGACTACAGCACGCCCGCCAACCAACCAGCAAGAAGCAATAGCAATACACAATATACTGAAACGTGAGTAATTTGTCAAGTCACTTGAAAATGACATCAGTGACGTCTCTATTCAATGTTGCGCTATCATGATATCAACTTATCGAAACCTCCATTAACGCCATGACGAAAGCCGCGTTTACAACCACGCGATACGTCGTGATAGTCCCATAACGCCGAGCCATAAGCATAGAATCAACCCAAAGCCCGCAATGTCCAAGACGCCAGCCAGTATGTGACAAGTACCGCTTGTCCAAAGTCAAACCCCAACAACAGACGCTGGATAACAGCCCAGTCTAAGCCCGGTACTCGATAACAAAACGTCTCTCGACCTGTTGCAGCGTTGTCGAGTCATTTTCTCCCTCAAACTTGAGATCCACACGGCCCTGACCGTCCATGCTGTGGACTTCAGCCTTGTAGAACGTCGTCGTATTAGGATACAGAGCCAACACTACTTGTCCAGCTTCCCAGTCCTTGAGGGTGCTGGCCTGACTCTCGGGGGTGATTGGTATCATACTGCTCGCGCTCGTCCGATATTCCTTTTGCTTGCTTTGGTCGTCAGGTTCGATGTCTAGCACCTTATACCGTCGACTCTTTCCTTCGCCAAGGACCTGAAGAACTTCGCCGAGTATCCAGTCCGATACTCCTTCTCCACCAGCCTTGGGCTTGAATGCCACCGAGTCGCCTTTCGAGAACACGACCTTGGACTTGTTGCTGTTAGCTGCGGCCGCTGCTGCTGCTGCTGATGTCGACGCCGATGCTGACACCGACGCTGAAGCTGAAGCTGATGTTGTACTGCCTGCAGCTGTGCCTGTTGAGCCCTGCGGTTCGACACTTTCGGCTTTCGGCGGTATACTATCCCTATCGCGGTTGCTCGATCGGTCTCCGTATTTCCTTGAGGAACTGCCGATTGGGCTGGGCACGGGCGAGTCGCCCGCTCCGTCGAAATCATACAACGACGCTGCATTGGCTGCCGTTGCCGCGCTCTCTCGCGCATTCCGCTTGCCCAAGGCCGCGGATGACCCTCCTTCAGCTTGTTCCTTGGCGACAATGACGGCCCTCATGATCTTAAGTTGCTCCATGACCGCCTTAATGCTGCTAATGTTGGCTTCGGAGTGCTTAACGCCGTTGCGACACAGCTGTTCCATCTGCTTCAGGGAGTCGTTGGGGATCTTTTCGGCATCCATGGCGCCGACCTTCTTGTCCATATCGACGAGCTCGGCGAGGTTGTCATTCTCAGCATTGATGCCTGAGACAATTTCGGCCATCGGGTTCTTGCAGGAATCCCAGATCTGTGCCTCCTCGCCATGGGAATGGTTGCCATTGCTCCTGTTGGAGCCACGCCCGCTGCGATTGCGCTGCGACATGCTGGCACTGCCGGGACTGCCTGTCGTACCGCCTGCGCCGCCGCTGTTGGAACGGTGGTGGTTGTGATTCTGGTTACCGGGGGATTCGACGGAGCCGGCGCGAGGCGAGGATCGTTGGAAGAAGGGGCCGAGGTTTTCCTTGAGGTTGTCGAGTTCGCTACGGCGCTGCCTCTTCCTGTCAGCCATGACAAAGTCCCCGGACGGTGCTGGGTGTCAATTGTGTGTGAATTGGTAAATGAATGTCTTCGGTTCCTTTTTCTGCCCCCGCCCTTGGCCCGCGCGGGCAGCTTCCAAAGCTAAACGGAACACGGCGCCGCAAGCGCACAGAGAACTGTATGGATGCAATGCAGTCCAAAGTAGTCGCGAAGCAAAGAAACAATGCAAGAACGAAACAAATGCACGCCAAAGGTCAAAACGCAATGCCTATCCAGACGCAAACAAGGTTCTTGTCGTGTTGTTGCAAATGGATGCGGCTTGGAGCCAAAGTTCTAAGCAGTGCTAGCTGAAGCTTCAACTTCCTCGGCTGCGGAGCTTGTAGTGCCATAGACGAGCAGTGTGTGCAGGTATGTGAGGACAACCAATGCAGGGCAAATGAGGACTAAAACAAAAATGACAACGCGCACGAAAAAAATGGACATGCGGAAAGCAATAAGCACACATGAGGCATCGTGGATAAAAAGAAAAGGAAAAGAACGTACGTTTGGTCCCTGATGGGAAAGGTAACCACACGGTCAGAACGACAAGTCCCTCTGCCCGGCGGCTTCCCTCGTCCACGTTTTGGCGGCCCTCTGGTGGTGCTAATTAGCGGCGGTTGCGTCGCCGTCACTCCGGTTCAGCTGCGACTCAGTCGCGAATAGCTCGACTTGAAATGACCCACGCCAAGGCAGGGTTATCGCGGAAAGAGGCGGACAGGCGCCGCTGGCTGCAACGTGATGGAGCAGGAGCAAGCACCAGATCAGACGCCGATGCCCAACGTGGACGTGGATGTGGACGCGGACGCGGACGACGGTTTGCGCTGGGCGGCGTGCAAAGCGGTAAGTGGAAAGAGGAAAGTGGGACAGTTGTCGAAGCGATTACGGCGGGATACGACTTGTTGGGGAAATCGAATGGATATATCGACCAGGGAAGGGGTCCGGAAGAAGATGGCGAGAGAGGAAGGGAAAGATGTAAAGGAGAGGAAGAAGCAGAGGCGAAAAGGTGAAGGAGTTGAAGGAGAGTTGAAGAATGGTGGAAGGTGACAAGAGTGAAGGAGGATGGCTCCTGCCCTGGATCAACACAAGCAAGTGCGTCAGAGTGTCGAAAATGCAGGTGCAAGGCAAGTGCAAGTGTCAATTGCACTTGCAGTCAGAAGTGATGGGCGGGTCAATTGGTTTCGCATACAGATGCAGATGCATACACATAGACATCCACATCCATCTACCCGCGCATGGCGTGAGTATGCGTGAGTATGAGAATGCGCAAGGGCATGAGGCTGCAGCCCAGATGTGGCCGCAGGCTTTAAAACCAGACTCGACGCAGCAGAGGCACGAGCACAAACACCAAGGCGTGTGGCGGCCGGTATTTGTAAAGAATGGCAGACGCTGCACTTTTGCCGCAAAAGTTCCGTTAGCAAGTCAGGCTGTGTACTGTACTCCGTAAGTGTATGTTGCTCCCATAAGCGCAGATGGAAGGAAAGCCAACCAGACACCAGACGCCAGGCCATCAGACGCCAGTGACGACACAGGCTGGCTGACCAAGTTGATTTGCGCGGGGCACCTCTCCTGCCTCGCCTTGCATTGTCCGGGTGGGTTTTGGTCGCCGCCGTCGAACCTTGAGGCTGGTCTTGGTGGCTGATTGTCCCAACGGCCGCCATGTGCTGTGAAGTTTGATATTTATATACTATGGCTGAGTTTTATAAAGTTTGTGTGCTGCAATCTTGAAACGAAAAATGGTAAATGGTGCTGTCTGGCTCATCGAGACGCCTTAATTCCGATTAGTCTCCCATGCTGTGGGCAGATATATACCCAGGTAGCTGTGTATGACGGCACCCACAAGGCCAATCTTGACTAAAAGCAATGCCCGTATTTACAATGAAATAAGTGAAGTGAAACGGGAAAATAACACAGGGAAAGTACTTGATTCACGCGTAAACAACCCAGACCAAGCCAGTCATCTGCTGCGTCTAACGTATCCGTGTATGCCAGGTTCGGTTCCTTCGGCACAATCGCCATCTTCTCATCATACCAATCCCAGCAATCATAATCATCATAGCAATCATGCATTATCATACTAAGTACCAGCTAAATTTTTTGAAAAAACAAAGATATGCTTTAGCTCAACCCCTTATATTCCCGATTCCCTCACACCATCCCATCACAGCCTCTCCTTACTCCCCTCAACCTCACAAAACGCCTTAAACGTAATAAACTCATCCTCCTCCCCGCCCTCCGCCTCCAGCACAACCTCCGCCGTAGATCCCACAAAGAAGACATATCCCTCCCGCACATCCATCACCGTCGGCCCCACGCTAATCTTTCCCTTTCCATTCGTGCAAATCACGATGCTCGGTCCCTCCAGCGGCTCAAACGTGGCTTTCGCCCCGGGGCCCTTGAGCACGCTTCTCACGACGCTGAACTCGTCGATGGGCGGATCGTACAGCAAAACTGCCGATCCAGAGCTGTATCCCGTGCGGTTGAGCGTCGCGTAGGGGTAGTCTGTCGGCGACATCTTTTGCTCGTCGATCGGCGCGTAGTTGTAGGTGAGCATGTCGACGAGCGTGGAGACGTCTTTGAATTTGGGCGTGAGGCCTGCGCGGACGACGTTGTCTGAGGCGGCCATGCATTCGATGATGTCGCCGGATACGTAGGCGTGGATGTCGTCTGCTACTAGGAAGAGGGCTTCTCCGGGCTGCAGGGAGACAAAGTTGAGGAAGAAGAGGACAAAGATACCAATGTCCTCGCCGAATTGGCCATGAAGTCTCGTTACGAGCTCGGACAGGATCTCTCCTCTGGTCGATGCAACTCCTCCTGCAGCAAATTGCGCGCCCTCGGTCTTTGCTTGCTCAACCAGCTTAGGAATTGCCTTGTTCACGTCCTCCGCCGAAGATGACATCAATGCTCCGAAAGCCTTCTTCAGCGCCTCCTTGTTAGCCTTCTCATCGCCATTCTCCTTCTTAATCGTCTCGGTGAACTCTTTAGCCACGTCCTCGCCAACAAGTCCCCTCAGCGAAGCAATGTGGTCGAGGAAATGGCTAATCTCAGCCAGAGGTCGAAATCCACAGAGTCCCTCGAAGGGCGTGATGGCAATCGCCATCTCTGGTTTGTTATTATCATCGAGGTAGTTTTTCGGGTCTCGAGCATGCAGCTGCTCGGCAAGCTCCTTGTTCGGATGCGCCTGGATCGACAGAGCCTTGTTGATGGAGAGGACTTTGAAGAGAAAAGGGAGCTTGGCGCCGTACTTGGACGAGACCGAGGCGGACAGAAGAGCCTGGTTTTCGGAGAAGAGGTCGAGGAGAGTTCGGCCGGTCTTGACGTCTTTGGAGGGGTTGGAGGGATGGGTGCCCATCCACAGCTGCGGATGATCGTCAGTCAAATGTCGAGACAGGAAAGTATATGGCAGGTTTAAACTGGAGCTGTTAGAGCTTCCAGGCATACCTCGGCATACGGCTTCTCTGCCTCAATGCTTAATCCCTCCCTGGGCGTCGCGGCTGCAAACCTGGCCGCAGCAGAGTTGTCGCCCTTTTTGCCCCATTCGTACGAGTTGACGCCGCATTGGAGGCGATAGAGGGGGACCTGCATGGTGACGGTGATGCGAATGGTACTCAGGGTCGTGGGGGACGTTTCTATCTCTCAAGAAGAAGAAAAGTAGAAGTGGCTCTCCAGGTTTGCGCTGGTGTAAACACAGAAATGCAATGTGCAAAGAGAAAGGTTGTGTACAAGAACGAGGGTGGTGACCTCTGAGCTACGTACAAGACGAGCTCTGTGGTCAGTCTTCAGCAGTCGACTGTCGACCCCTCCATCCCCATGCCAGCTCCATCTCCATCTGCAGTCTGAAGCCAACTTACCCCGCCAACCACCGCCACCACCTCTTGACTTCACCCTACTAGACTTCACTTGACTCCGACATGACTTTACTTCGTCGTAGCCACATGCAGGGCTCCTCTCCTCTTCTCTAGTCTCCTCCGGGACGCACGCGGCGCTACTTGCTCCGGACGCCGGAGCCAGTTGGCACTGGCGTATTGGAGAGCAGAAGCCAGACAAACCAACTGGAGACCAGACAGCTACAGCTCTATTCGCAGATCCATTTCATCTGCATCTCAATTCCATCCGCAGCTCCAATCTCTTCTCGAGAAACCCCATCACGACACGGTCCAACTCACTCCGCCCAAGCTCCAGCTCCAGCTCCTGCTCCCAGCCCCACCGCCTTCAACAACCTCCCAACTTCAAGATACCGTCTCCGCTATGGCCCGTCCTAGTCTCGGTGAAATATTCTTCGCGCGCATTTCGTCTCTTACATAGTCTTGTCAATACTGTGGAGCGAGCTGCGACGTGTCGGCGGGTGTTTAAGTTGCCGGTCTTGTCTTTTTTCCCCGGTGCCTGCCGATATGCAATGTGACGTTGCTGAAATTATCTGACAACTCGATTTCTGTAAATCCTTATCAATGGACGAATAGCTGCTGAGAAACATTTGTAAATATGTTCATATTCCGCGTAGATCGGAAGAGAAACCTGGTTTGTCCCATTCGTATGGCTTGAATTTGGAATCAGGTAGGGCTGCATACAATGGAATAAAGAACATGTGCTTGCTCTTGTGCTTGTGCGTGTAGATATCTTGCATTCACTAATGAAACCAAGACGTAAAATGTCCATGCATGCAAAAACATGTGTGGATACTCATCGATGTGTCAATGCTCTTCCGGGACTCATGTATGGATATCTCTAGGCCATGGTGCAACATTGAGATTATAATCAATCAATCAACTAGAGCTCATAGCAATCATCTCAGCTCATCCACGCAGAAAGGCATATCAGCAGTACACTTTTATCGATTTACCAATACTTCCAGTGAGCACAGAAATACATGCATACTCTACACAAGATGCAAAGGGTCAATTAACCAATGTCTAAACACGCCTAACCTCTACCTCATAATGACTTTGTTGTCTATATCGGCACATCGGCAGCTACATCTCTCCTGAACCACGGCACAGCACGCGTCTCGACCATCCGTCGAATCGGCTCGACGACCTGCGTCTCTGTCATGGCTCTTGCAAGCTTCCAGTCAGTCTCTGACATGTCGAGCATGACCCCGAGAATATGAGACTAGCTCATTGCGCTCTTGCAGGCTGGACCTTTGAGACAACAGCTCTTCTGGCCATCTGATAGCCGTGCCAAGGTGATGATCGATAAAGATGCCATTGGTATGATGAGTCCAACGAAATGCTGTAGTTGCGACGCGACATATATCTCGTCGCCTGCCGTGCCTCTGGTCCGCTGCCGTGCCGGTTCATTTCAGATGAACAACCATCCAAGTCAGAATAAAATGTGAAATCAATGCAGAACACACTTGAAGAATCCAAGACACAACCTTGGATCCCCGTCCTATAAAGAATCTTTTTTCATCCATGTAGTCCCGCCAGGGACGCACCCCGACTGTCGCTCGCGCCGTTATTTGGTGATCCCAAGCCGTTGCCACCGGCATAGCATCCGCGGCTTTGAGCGTAATAGTGCGCATCTTCCATATTCATCATATTCCCGGCAGCCTGGCCACCTCGTTCGGATGAAGTCTCCGTGTAGCGGTATGCATAGTCTGGTATCGATTGCATGGAGCCGCCGTGGACGAGAAGCTCGTCTTGTGACGTGGTCGTGTACATGCCATTGCTGCGATCCATTGAACTGCTGCACACGCTGCAATCGTATCCGTGATAACTGGTGTTAACATCCATCATGTTCGGGTCTATGCCAAAGGGCAAGTGTGAGGTGCGGTGATCAGTCGAGCCATCGGTCGAGGAGCCAGAGCGAGACCTGTCTGATGCAAGCGGCAACATGCGCCCAGAAGTGTCCACAGAAGAACTGGAGTAGCATGGCATGCCGTGTTGGAAAGAGTGAGAAGAGTCCGTTGTCGCAGATGTTCGAATGTCAAGACTTGCTGTGGTGCTTCCATTGCCATACCCATAGGAAGCATCCGTGTCCATTTAGAAACCACTATTGTTTCTCATAACCATTGGGTGTCCTGAGCGGTAGGATCCCATCATATACAATGGCTCGTTCATCGACAGGGCAGGCTGGGACGAGTTGTAGTCCACACAATGGTCGCCGCCATACCCCTGAGTCCATCCCTGGACGTGACCGTAATGTTTCTGTGAACTCCCGTAGGGCATTTCGTTCTGACCTGCCGTATTGTCATGACCAATCGTCGTCAGACTTGTCTGAGGATAGGCTGATGAGCCGGAGAGCGTGGGAGAAACAG
The DNA here is from genome assembly GCA_000222875.2 of Periglandula ipomoeae IasaF13. Lineage (NCBI taxonomy): Eukaryota > Fungi > Ascomycota > Sordariomycetes > Hypocreales > Clavicipitaceae > Periglandula > Periglandula ipomoeae. Next base: position 38,575 of record AFRD01000151.1, read on the forward strand.
CAGCGTGACGATTCGCCGTCTTTCTCGATGCAGAAGCTGCGTAGTTGAGGGAGTTTGGCCGGACACCTTGGATTTCCTGGGATGAAACCTGTGGTCTTCGTATCAGTTCTCCGCGTGAAGGAGTCGTCGACACAGATCTACGAACCCTCAGGAACTGGCACAACTCCACCCCAGCATTCTTGCAGTTCGTACAAGCTTCGCCCGCGCCGTTGTCGCCGCTGCAACGGATCTTTCTCTGGCGGCAGCGTCCGCACTACCGATTTCTTGAGTCAGTATTGTGCGGGTAGTAGATATAACTTCTGTTCGATTCCGTCACTTACAGCGACAGCAATGCGCTTCCTCTGAGATCCGGGCTCCTCCATTCTTTCAGCGTCTGTCATGTTGTTGTCAGTTGCAAAGTCTTGTGAGAAGCCACCAATCTTGAGGCTTTGGTCGAGGTAGAGTCCTCGTTGTTGGACCGGAGGGAGATTATAACCCCTGGCCTCGTTGGACAAAGTGTAGGAGCTGACCATGATCTGTTCAGCCAGGGCACTGCTCCGAGTCAGCAACTCCAACAGAATGAAACCGTGCTCAACAGGGAACAGTTCCCGTTTGCAAGCAAGGCCAGTGAACTCGTCAACGAGTTTCGTTGGTTTCTATGTCGAGCACGCTGCTACGTTAATGTTTCACATACAAGAGGGTGTTCGTCACAGTTGATGAAGTTTCCGGCCCGTGGAAGCTTGGAAGGATACACAGAAACGAGAAGGAGGCTTGTGTTTGTATGTCGAAGCGACAGCTACGCTGTGAACAATGGTGGACCGAAAGCTGTGGTCGGACCGTAAAAATTGAAGAAGTGAAAAGGGGAATTAGGATCAAACAGAAGCCAAAAGTGTTCAGGCTCTTAGACAGAATATAAGATTTCGGCGTGATGAATCGACTACTTCAAGGACAAGGTAGCCAAACTATTGCTTGGAAGCTGAGGATGAAGTGTGTCCAAGTAGCTCGGGGGTGTTGCGACCATCCATGCTGTTATACGTCGGCGGTGTGACGCTTGACAGGTCCTGAAATACGCACTCGATGTAAGCTTGTTTGTGGCCGACGACTTACATCCAATGGGTTTTCCATACGATTTGGAACAGGGCTCTGAGGCAACACAAGCTATGTCAGCAAGAGAAAGATTCCGATAGAGTGGCCGACCTCCCTCATCTGCTTGTCTCTCTCCCTCTAGAATCTTTGTATTCATGCATTCACTGCCCAGAGCCCATGATATGCGCTCGAATCATCAACGTCATGGTAGTACTCAATGAACCTGGGAAGCCTTTGAACCCCCCTGGAAAACACTTGCTGTCAGATACACTGTCATTTATATCGTGCATCAATCATCTCGCCCATTAATTCAGTTATGCTTTGCCAATGTAAGCCATGGAAAGCGTTGCACAGCCCGTTTCGTGTATGTCTTCAGACCATGTTGTGACCATATTGGGTTCTGGTCTGCGCCGCGTGCTAAGGCTCTCGATAATGCCCCGATCATTGCAATCCCCACGGGCAAAGCTTGTCGTGGAGTAAATTGAGAATTAGGCTCCAGCGAACAAAAAAAAAAAACTTCATGCAGTACCCATAGCAAACTCGGGATCAAACACTATCTTCTCCATCAACAATCAGTTGAGTATGAGGATCCGCTGCGAATGCTAGTCGGCTTCCCGACTATCTCATGACGTTGTCCTCCGCTTCCGTGCCAGCTGTTTGACATGTCGACACCCAGAAAATGTCCAAATTCGACCAACAAAGAGCTCCTCGTTGTTCTCAATCATCTAGTGCTCGGTGTAACACATGGCGCTGATCCAAGCACGAAAGGTCAGTGTACAATGGAGAAGGGACATATAAGATTTTGGCAGATAACAGATCGGAGAACACCGTGCCCCATCTTCGGCTAATTTGTGCTCGTTTTGCGGTGAAGACGAAGAAATCTCTTTCTGATGCTATGAGCATCTGTTATTCAGCGACCCCTGATGAAGGCAGACTGGTACGTATCGCCGCCGCGGTTGGACACGTGTGTACCATGCTGCTGCGAGAAACAATGTGGCCACACGGTGTCATTGATTGGAATTGAACCCTGGTATCTCGACACGGGAGCCTTGTCCCGGCGGGCGCTGAGAGGTGTGCGCATGTGGCGGGTGAGTATGAGAGCGAACAATGTGGCTGCATGTCCTAGGAGCCATCAACCAAGACATTGGGAGCGAGTTGCATTCGAAGCGCCGCTATTCCGCCCTCATCGCCGGGAAGATACTCGAAGCTCAACAGGTCCTAGGGTAGCAAACACTGGCGGACAGCATTTTGTGATGAAACCATAGTATGTAGGGAACCAGTCAGGAAAAACGTTGCTGGCCGTTCCTCATGGCCCCATGAACAGTATCTCTGTATGTTTTCACCGAAAGTGCTGTCAAAAAAGTCGAATAGACCTTGTAAAGGCTGTATTTCATGTTATTGTCGGAGCGCAAGCTTCATCAAGCGACAGAGGACTATGGGCGGCAAGACAGGGCCGATATCCTGATCGCACAAGAAGCCAGGGGCCACCACGCCACGAGTAAGGATTATCTGGCATATTGCGGAGTACTCGGACCGACCCTAGCGACGAGCCATGTCATGCAGGTCCTCTGGATAGTAAAACAAGCTATGTACTTTGTTGGCCATGGTCGCTTCTAGAGTGTCTATTGTGTCAGGCTTGGGTGTGAATCCCGAAACCGAAGATGATGATTAGTTTGTAACAGTTCCCATAGATAACATTAAGAATTTATTGTTGCGTCCAACGGTTTACCGCGTAAAGCTCTACCTACTTGCGAGTCACCGCCTTTCTGTCCTCGGTTAGATAAAGCCCGACGCACCTTATGGACAATCCATTACCTGCATGGATATGACGGCGTCTTCATAGGCTGCACAAGTCGATGTCGTGCGGTCCTGCATCAACGTCGTGTAGGCTCGTCGGGCTTTGCTCTCAAGCCCCCGTTACACAAGACAAGGTCTGCCATGCTGAGATGATGTTCCGATGCTTGTCAAAGTCGCTAGTAGTATCCAGATTGAGAAAGCATGACAAAGTCAGCCATTGTTTCTGCCAAAGGACATCTGGCGTAGCAGGCTACTTGGCCGATGTTCCAGAACTTTTCCCCCACGCAGTGAAGGGCCACAGCAGAGGAAGCAGGCCCTGGAGCGGTAGGCGGCAAAGCAAGGCTGATGCACGTTGTTTCGCGTTTCATAATTCAGTGATTGCCGAACGTGCCTGTCTCAGTGCACTGCCGGAATCTCGCCAACTCTTTCTCACCGCCGTATCGCAGCCTTTCTCATCAAGCAACAAAAATGCCGCTTGCCGTGGGCAACGGGCATAGGGATTTTCTTTAGTGTGAACATCAACACCCAGCCAAGTTGCCATTCAAAGACATCGTCGATAGATGATGTCATGAATCAAACTATCCAAACGAGATGCAAACTTTATGCTTCAGTTTAGGGTCCACTGTTCGGGGGGGGACATCGGGGAACGATCCGTCGGGTATGCAAAGTGACTCGACATGGGTCCAGACAACCAGGGGAAGTTTGGCCATGTCCGAGTGCCGGATTTACCGAGCCGAACCAGTGCGTCCCTTGATCACTTTGTCTTGGGAAGGAGTGGCGCATGGTACAACATTGATGACATTTCGAGGCTGGTTAGACGGCGACTTGCGGGTAGTTGTTCTCAGTCCAGCAATGATTTGTTGGCATGGATCATTGTGCTGAAGGAGATTCGAAGGCAGCCAATGTGCCGTCTTTGAAAACGATGATGATATCGCATGAGTGGTTCCCAATAACTGTCAAATAGAAGTTAAGCTGCGTCGACCAGAAAAAAAGTCGTACCGAGAGCCGGGCCATCAGATTGACGGTTTTAGACTTTATAAGCTGGATAAAATTGAAGCCAGGAATATGCCGGTCGACAATCGGATACTCTGTGATGAGTGGCCATCATAGTGCTAGCCCACCATGGCTTTCATACCACGAACAATCCTCTCGCGGCGGGGTACAGTGAAGCCTGGAGTCGTAACGCCTCATCGTCGTGATCGGTACGAGTCGTCACGATACCGTCCTCCATCTCGGTGTCCATCCCGTTGTCGATCGCGATGCCGGTCCCTATCATCCCTCCGACTTCGATCTCCGTACTCCCCATCTCTTCTGCCATCCCGACGGCCATCATCCCTTCTTGAACGCTTGTCATCCTTTCGATCCCATCTTCGCGGATTACGACTTCGATCTCGACCCCCTCGACCCTGGCCATGGCCATCCTCCTTCGGTGGCCGGTCGCGGTCTCGCCGATCATCGGCTCCGCTTCTAGCATGACGTCCCTTCATCTCTTCCTCTCCATACACCAAACCATAGCTGTTCTTCTCTGTCCTGTCCTCCTCAGCCCTGTACTGTCTCCTCTTTTCCAATTCACGAACACCACCCCAGCCGCCCCGAGATGCATTCGCCTTGCGCTTGCTGTTCGTGTCTTTTCTCCAGACGTCACTTAGTTTGCTGACGGACTGGGAGAAGTCGACGTGGATTCTCCTGTCATCAATCAGAACTCCCTGCATCTTGAAGTACGCTGCTTCGCAGGATGCTTTGTCTTCGTACTCGATGAAAGCATACTGTAAGCTATCCCCCGTCTTCTGATCCCGAATCACCTCACAGCTAAGTATTTTTCCGAATCGTCCGAAGATAAGCTCGAGGTCATCGTCCCCTGTGACGGGGTTCAGTTTGCACACAAATAATACATTCTCGGGAGGCTTGACTTCGGCGAACGGCAAATCTCCCATCATTTCCAGAGTAAGAGCTTGCGCATTAGCCTCGGTCTGACGTCTCCGACGCTCCAGCTCGGCCTCGTCGACGCCGTCATCCTCATGTAAAGCCGCTTCATCGGCAATTCGTACCGTCTTGAGTTGTTCCGACGTCGGAGGAGGGCTGGAACTCGGTTCTCTTAGACCAGAGGGATCTGGGTACGGATCGTCCAGCACGACCGTGTGCTTTATGCGTATATCAATCAGCGGATGCCCTTTATCGTCGACAATAGCTTCATTGATCTTTTCCAGGGCGTCAAATCCTTCCACGACTTTCCCAAATATAGCTGCTTTGCCGTCAAGAAAATCGGTGTCCTCGCCGAGGGTGATGATGAACTGCGACGCAGCCATGCGAGTGTCTGGATCAGACGACAGCGGCACCGTCGCCATGCTAACTGTGCCGCGCTCGACATGTTTTAACTTCGGGTGGAAGAATGCAGGGAAGGATTGCTTCGAAGGTTCGCCAGAGACGAGACCCCATATCGATGAGCCTCCATCGGATTGTTTGGATAGTGGGCCGAGGGGATCGCCTGTTTGGAAGGAAAAGTTCTTTTGGACGGAGTGAAGGGGGGAGAAGTTGTAGTATTTGACCTTGCAGAGCTTGAGGAAGCTGTATTACTGTTAGCCCTTGACCAAATCATTGAACCAAGGTAACTTACTTTTCGCACAGCTTGGGCGCGTGTTCAACCAGCAAGTCGATGACAATGTCGCCCACGCTGGTCTCGAGGATAACAGACATGGCGATCTCCTATGGATAACTTGAGGTTGATTCGGCCTTCTCTCCAGTTGAACGAGCCTCCTCAAACACAACCACGTCTAGAAACTTGGGCTGGTCTGGTCGTTTCGGGTTTGAAAAGAGATCCCCTTCTACAGCTCAGCAGGAACTTTTGGCGCACGCAGATCGAAATCAGAAGCTCTACGTCAACTTCCAGAAGCCGCAGCCTGAGCCACACGACGCCACACTCACGACCGGCATTCAACCGAGCACGGTGCCAAAATTAGTCTCCGTCACGTGATCCAAACTGATCTCAAGCCACAACGAAGCGTGGCGTCTGGGTGAGACTACGGCGAGCGGGGGAGACAACAAGCCCTTGCGATAATGTTCTCTCTTCACACGCGTAAGGGCTTCGTTACGTGACTTGGCGCAGATGCTGGGTGTGGGCTTTGTCATACCTGACTTGTTCTGAGATATGCACAGATTGGGCCATATCGATGCGATATGATGATAAGGCTGTTCGATGATAGATTGGGGAACTGGACTTTCGGAGTGGAGTCGCTCCCCATCCGAAAACAGCCAAGCTTTGTCTTGGCGGATGTTTAGCTTAATCTGTGCTACTAGGTTCGAGCTGTCTGTGTCTTGGGTCGGGCGCAAGTATGCTGTCTGGGGTTAAACCGTTCATTTGAAAGGGGAGTAGTACTAAATCTCCCGCCTGTCACAAAGGGCCAGCATAATTTAAGAAGTGGTTCAATTTTGAAATTGACAGGTTTCACGGCCTGTATCGAGTAAATTACTACAAAGGTAGTCATGTGCTCATAGCAATCGCTGCAACAGCTGTGGTGTACAAGGTCATTATAACGAAAACGCCATGCAATGAGAAGACCCCGATGATTTTTCTTCATGAAGCCGCACCATAGGTTCCGGTATGCAAGTCCCCAAATCGCTTTTAAGTCCAATCGAGAAAAAGTATGTCCCAAACCCCTTCAACGCCATGCGTAATGTAGTCAGCCTATCAAGGCGACTGGTGAAGCCAATTGCATAATTAGGTAATAGCAAAGTAATAAAAGCCAAGACACAGATCCAATGCAATATTGAGCACTGTGTGCAATGAAGTGTTTTGGAAGATTGCTTAATCGGTGCAAGGTGAACTTCGCCTTCGACGTCCAGAACGGAGCTCCTTTTCGGTCTCCATCAGGCGAGCTTGCGCCCACATGCGCATTTGGTTGTTGCCACGAACAGCATCACAATTGAGCAGTTCTGTTAGTGCAAGTTTGATGCTTTCATTGACGTCGAACAAGCGCTGCTCCTCGGAGGAGATTTCGTGAAGTGTTTCTTCGTCCAAGATTGTGTCCAGTGGCTCGACAGGAACAGCGTCCCATCTACTGCAGCGGGCTCTGGCTCGACCACTCTTACGATCGCTGGAACGTGAGTGACGTCGAGGCGATGATGAGGAAGCTGAGGAAGCACTTGACGATCGAGTGGAAATGCTGGTCACTGAAGATTTCCTTGGTCGAATCTGCTCGAGATGGCTTGACAGCTCTTCATGTTGCTCCTGCAGAAGCATGTACTTTTGCAGGGCAAAGTTGTATGTATGAGACTTGCTTGGAGACATGGTGTCTGTTGGTGCTTGTGAAATAACTCTTGGACAAAGTTGCAACTGGCATAAATCTTTGCCGCCCTATGTTCAGAGAATAATGATTGGGGGAACGCGGGTTATTAAAGTCGAGGTATTGCACCTCCTAACAAGCTCATGGACGAAGATGTCGGTATTGGGCAGTAACTGGCGCGACAGGCGAGGGGTTCGTTGCGACGATGCAGGATGCAGCTGCAGCAACCCACACTTTGAATCAGCCGTTGCCAACCAGAGCTGCCTCGAGGTGCAAGGTCGGTCCAGGATTTGTTGCAGAGATAGCCAGCAAGCGGACAGGTCTCCACAAGGTCAGCAGGTGACAATATTAGATTGTGGTCTCCTGCAGATTTCTGATATGGGTTTTGGGCGATCAGTATGCCTTTCCGTGTTGTGAAGAACGAAAAGACGGTCGTCTGGGTTGGAGGAGCGTGCCTGAAGGAAAAGGTGCTGGGTAGACGGGGTTGTATGTATGTAGGCGCTAGGGTGGATTCTGAAAACTGCTTGTGATGGTGCGTGATGGATCAAGTCGGTGATGGTAGTCGAGTGGAGATGAGAACAGTCAATAACTTGAGTCGATAGTCTGCTTCCAGTAGGTAGTGTCCAAAGCTGAAATGTATTTATTGAGGTCGAGATTCGAGGTATGGGATGTTGAAGAAGAGATGGAAGGAGCGGGGGGTGGAATGGTAGAAAAGGGAAGTGCAATGGCGGCAAGTCAAGGCCACTTCAGGGTGTTGGGATGTCAAACATGTACAGGTATCCGTACTTTGTTCTGGGATGCAACATGGGCTTGCGCTGTGCCGTAATGAGGATGGGGATGGGATCGGGTGGTCAGATTAGAAAAAAACGCCCTTGACGGTTGTCTTTCCTGTTTGGCAGCGGTAGAGCCAAGCAATTAGACTTGGGGCGTCCCGGATGTCGAGGGAGCAAGATTGAGCTGGAGCAGCGCTGGAGCACCAGACCGACAGAGTAATTGGTTCAGAGCAGAGATAAACTTTTGCGTGTCGCAATAGCCCGGTGAGCCAATGGGACAGCTGTTGGTGGCGACAATGTGACGCTTCAAGTTGTTCTTCTGGCTAACGACGCTGTGATGGACAGGAGGAGCCACGGAGCCAGAAAGAACTGGGGCTGGAACAGGGAAGCTGAAGTGCTTGACCAGGGAAATATTGAAATAGCCCGCGGCGCCAATCTGCAATCTGCAATCTCCAGTTTCCAGTTTCCAGTTTCTGGTCCCCAGTCGTTCCAGTCTCGCTAGCTCCACACGGGAAAAACGTGAACAAGTGTCTGATGGCGCTACCACACTGTGTGATGGCGCAGTCGATTTGTGTTCATGGGTCGAATGATTGCTTGAACTGCAGCTCTCGGAGGCGCCCGCCGGATGGGCTGGGATGAGGAGCGGTGATGGTGACTGTGGTAAGGAGACCAGCGGAGAAAATTCAGTCCAGTCGACGGCCGCTTTGGCGCGCGATGTCAAAGTGAGGGTACAGGTACCGGTGCGCTTAGCCTGGGTTAGTGGCCCAGCGCTCGGCCTAGTGCTGAGTTGTTCCTTTGCTGGGGCGCCCTCGAGAGCGTTCGAGATGGTGGTGATGGTTGATCGAGGTGGTATGCTGGTGGCGCCGACTGGAACGAGACTGGTCGAGAATACGGCCTAGCACGCTTCTGGAGGGTGGGAAGCTGGATCCAGACGGGCGGGAGTGCCAACCCAATAGCTTGACCGGCCGCAGGTTCTTTTGGCTGAACCGAGTAGATTTTTTTCGAGGTGGGAGCGGCAAGCTGCAGGTCGAGTACAACAATGAGGCTAGAGATGCAGTTGGCAGTCGTGGCGTGCTCCCAGGGTGAAATTGCTGATTGTGCTGTTTATGGCACAAACCGAAGATGCCAGTGCTGGTGTATAGCAGGAAATAGCAGGAGGATTGCAGGAATGAATGGGAGATGAGTCTATCAGAATTGGCCGTTGATCCTTTGTGCTCGTCCAAAAGAAGAGTGAAACTTTCCTTCCTCTTGAATATAGCACTGGTTCTCCCGTTGACTTGCGGCGCGTTGCAGCCGTGGCTTTGTTTGCCTTTGAGTCGACAAACCTTGAGAAACTAGGACCTCCAAAGCGTCTTTAAAGTTACACGGGTATCATCCACAAACGTTTCGTTTCAGACACCGCTATTTCCGCAGAGATGATCTTTGTGACAGGCCAACAGCTGCATGAATCTTCTTTGAAATTGCTGACTCTGTCTCCTGCTCCAATCGACGATGATCTGCTGAGTATGCGATACACAAGGACCACCAGGTCCTATCTCTTTTCCAGACGCAGTGGAGCTCAGTGCCAGAGTGGGAAGGCCGGGGGAAAAGCAAGATGGAGACGCAGATAATAATTGTCGAATGGAGACTTGAACTGGGTCAACCCGTCGCTCGTCAAGTTGGTGCAGTTGACCGAAATAGCTCAGGGGGATTGACACTGCTCCCAGCAGGCACTGTAGCCCGCAAATGGTGATGAAATTGGTCCGTTGAAAGGTGGATATCCGGCCGGGGGATACAATGCTTGTTTGTGAGCACAGACAACGAAGCGCAATCAAAAGAATGATGATGGGTCGCAGGTTGCAAGCCGATGCTTGAAACGAAATACACGCTACTGGACTGGCAATCTCGCAAAAAGGATTTGGTTGGTATTTCAATGCTCGGGCTCATACCTTGCTATGCGGTCTATGATGAAGCAGAGTGAACAAACGTGGTTCGCATTCTTATCTCTGGTTGACTGGTGCTCAAATGGAATTATTGCAGATCCGGCAAGATGGACGGCGTGGAATACGTAAGGTAAGACTCGAGAAGCTTGTTTAGAACACGGGCGTTCCAAGGCGGGACGGCCACCGCCAGTTCGCTTGTTGATCTCACCCTAACAAGACCCTTTGCATGCTCCAAATTTGCTCAAAGAATTTCCTACTCCCTTGTTGACAGCACAGCTAATGCAGCGATGCATCGCAGGCGTGGCATGGCATGGCATGGCATCGCCTGGCTTGCATGAATGCAGAATGTGCAGCCGAAACGATCGCCTGGAATTGTATGCGCGCATGTGTAACATCATCACAAGAGACACGAGCTAGGTCTCGAAGTCTGCTGCCTGTGGTCGATGCTGTATCGTCGCTTCGTTGCCTATCTCTCCATGTCGCGCTTCCAAGTTTGTGCTTGCTTACACAGCCACAGGGGAACTCGATCATCACGATGTGACGTCTTGTCGATCGTCCTCTCCGCTATCTCTCCTTCCCCTGGAGCACTGAAACCTGGCCCCAGCGGGCGCTTTTCTCCGTGTTTGCACACTGTACAGCAGCCGAAACTGCAGGTTTGGAGCTGTTGACCCGCTGGAGCGTGTCACTGGCCACTTTTGCCTCCACTGAATATTCTTTGTTCAAGGCGATGCATCGAAAAGTGTCGTCAGCTCAGAATATCTCGTGTTGCACAGCGCCCAGTGCCGTGGCCGTTGAACAAGCGCAGAGGTGGGCCAACAGATGGGATGACATTGTTTACATCACACGAATGACTATTCTGCATTCTGGACGGAGATTCTCGTCCGCCATCGACAAAACTGTCTTTGTGCATCAGGAAGAAGTCTATCATAAGTGAAATCATGTGTGAAATCATGAGACAGCCCGAGCATGCGTTTGACCAAAATTTTCCGGCATCCCTCCAATTCCTGATGTCACAGCGGCAGATCTTGCACCGCAGCTTGACCTATGTACATACATACATACATATGCTGCCCATGATCGGATCGAGGAGCGTGGCTCCGACCGTCCTGTGATCCTCGAAGCGTGGCAGCCTCATTCCTCATTGTTGGTTGGTGGGTTGGGGGATCGCGGCTGACTAGGCCGTTAGACCGTTGACAAACGAACATGAAGCTTCCAAGCTTTTTGGGGGTCCAGGGTTAGCGTCACAGTGCCGTCACTCCGGAAGGCAAGGACACGATCCCCGATTATTGGTCTTCTGACTGTTCGCGCGAAGAAGCTCGACGTGCGCCATCGGCGCCAGTGGCTGCATGAACAGGTCCCCGATGCCTCGATGAAATTCGTTTTTTTTTCAATTGATGTTGCGCACTTTTGGACTTGAGATAAAACCCTCCAGGGTCCTTTTCTCTTGTGCCAAGCAAGTGGCACAATAAGGTCCCTCAACCACCACAGACGTCATGGCTACAGCCATTACCTCAATCCAAATCCGATCGATGGGGGTTTAACAGACAGTGTACGGTATCTCATATTCTAGATACGCGACATAGCTGAATAGCTACCTTATCACTGTAGAAGGGACCAAGTTGCTCGCTCCGAGGAGGTACTCGATACTCCAGAGATTCCACCAACAGGCCTCTTTGTCTACTTACGTTCAAGAAACGCTTGGTAGGTCTCAGCGTTGCGTTCTGTCGCGGAAATGTAGACCTGCACATTTGGATATAGACCGAACAGATCGAGCAGTGTCGCTATCAAGGCGGGGATAACTCGTCTGTCATAAGTGATATCGGCGCCAACAACCACGTCAATAGGTTTGCCGGCGTTCCATTTTTCGTCTTCAGTCCCAACGAGCGCATGTCCCCATTTGATGTCCATGGGGGTGACTTCGGATGTTTCTTGCAGGCCGTTGAGGAACAAGTTATCCGGAAGGTTGTTGATGACGTCGTCTGACCCATCCGAAGCTATGGCATGGGTAGCCTGTAGATGCTTGACACACAAGATGGAGAGATACCCAGTACCTGCACCCAACTCCAACACGTGTTTTCCAGTCACAAGATCTGGATGCTGGCTTAGATATTGACCCATGTGTAGAGCCGCTTCCCAAGTCCTTAGCCCCGTAGTACCGCCAGCGGCAAGGAGGCTCCGATTCTCCAGGAGTGTGATGCTTGGTGATGAAGATGCATCCTGTGGTTGTGCTGAGGAAGATGGTGGGCTTTTCAGCAGAGACAGATGATATGTCACAAAGCACTTCTTCTGTGCTGATACTGCTTCTGATGGCATCGGAGACGCCATGAGGGTAGAAAGCGTTGACATGATATCGTCAGAGACGGCCTACGGAATGGTCAGAACGACCAGTACTACAATATCAGACAGATGTGCAATGATTCACCTACGTATTGATCCCAATCGTCTATTGCGGGCTCGATTCGATGTATCAGTTCTTTGAGGATCTTCAGGCGGTATCTTTCAGGCGGTCCAACATCTGCCTTGTCCTGGCTGAACATGCGATCGTAGATCTCATCTTGGACCTTTTCTAGTCGTAGATGGTCGCCATTGGGGTAGTCAAGCTCTGCCTCGAGCTGAAAGTACTGGTGACAGAATCGGTCCACTTCCTGCTGCCACGAATTTTCCATTGTAGATACCGTGGCAGCATCCAGCAACGATGCCCGTATGCTTAAGTCACAAGCAAAGCGGCGTTGTTAGGTGACCTTTCCTTGGCCAATCTTGAAATTCAAGAGTGGGGCACTCTGTGTTCGCCCTCGAAAAGGAAATACTCTTTTTTCCCGATAAATGGCCATGAATGCGACTGCGCCCACGTGACTTGCACGCACAACGCACACAAAGTCGCGAAGTGGGGGTGATAGAGTGGCCACGCAGAAAAATGATACGCACACAAACGTTAGGGTTGGACCCATTTAAGCGACGGGCGGTCGGAATTTTCGCCCTAGGTTGAGATTTTGCGGCGCAACCCTCACTGTCCACCACGGATTTGAAGCACCACGCCCAACCCGCCAGTCTCTCCTCCGTCACCACCACAGAGACAGCATCACAACACCGCAACCATGGCGGACAACGACAGCCCCGTTACTTTGCGTACTCGCAAGTTCATCCGCAACCCTCTGCTGGGCCGCAAGCAGATGGTCGTGTGAGTTACAACCCCCTCTTGAGTGTTCAAATCGTCCGCGTTCGCGATGTTCTTGGGAGAGAAGATTATTTCGACAAATTGTATCATGACGGCCGATGGTTACTGTACGCCAACAACTGGACGAGATCGAAGATGCGGAAGAAGAGACAGATTTACGTTGTCGGGACAAATCGATAGATGCCATCGGGCAGCGAAGTCAACATGAGATTTCATCGGCATTTTAGTCTTGAAGATTCGTCTTAAAATCAAATCGGGATCCATCAAGCCTCCCTGTTACTCCCGACTCTATCTCTCGATACTCGATCAGCCATCGGCCGTTCATGATACCTCGACTTAGTCTTCTTCCTACGAACTCCCGGATGACGGTTCGATATATATTCACGCAAGGAGGCATCGAAACTAATGCATCAGCTAGTGATATCCTCCACCCCAGCCGTGCCAACATCTCCAAGGAGGAGCTCCGTGAGAAGCTCGGTGGCATGTACAAGGCCCAGAAGGACCAGGTCCAGGTCTTCGGCCTGCGAACCCAGTTCGGTGGTGGCAAGACCACTGGCTTTGCCCTGATCTACGACTCCCCCGAGGCCATGAAGAAGTTCGAGCCCACCTACCGCCTGGACCGTGTTGGCATGGCCACCAAGGCCGAGCGTGCCAGCAGACAGCAACGTATGTTTGCCCTGCCGAATGTGGCACTCATTGTCCTTCTTAGTAGCAATGCTGACGCATCAAAACAGGCAAGCAGCGCAAGAACCGACAAAAGACCCTCCGTGGAACGGCAAAGGTCAAAGGTGCCAAGGCGAAGAAGGAGAAATAAGCGCATCGCTCATCGTTGTAAAATTGGGGATTGGGTATGGCGGAGCAGTGATATCGAGTATCCCGCCGGTGATGCAGACAATGACCGCCATCGGCCGGGAGCTTCTGCATTTCTTCGGCATGAGAGGAAGAAACTTTTTTTGTTTTATGTCTATGAACCTCTGGGGTACGGGCACGGCTTCCATGGTCTAGCTTATTACACTAGCATGAAATCAAAGGTGTTTGGGTTTCGGACCAAAATAACAAAATAACAATTCACAACCGGATTTGGTGCGTGTGATGTGACGTGATGCGTATTGTTAATTGCTCACAAGTATTGTTTTGTTTCAGAAACGTCTTTTTTTTTCCATGTAACTTGGCTCATGTGAGAATGTTTTCATGCGTCCCTTGCATATCTTGCATATCTTGCAGTGCTTTACAACAGCAATGTTGTCTTTGTAAAAGGACTCTGTCCCGCTGACAGGATGCTTGGGTAGTAGAACTCCTCTCGTTGTAGGGATTCCTCACCGTGGTAGTAATTGTCTGGATGACAATGCCATCCCCGCCAGGGCGCGAGTTTCTGGTCATGCGAGGAACTTGTTGCTAGTAGTTGTGATATTCATAACACCTAAACAAGTGCCGACCAGCAGCGGGTATCAACAAACTATCCGCAAAACACCAACATCATCTAAACCAAATCATGTGCTCCGACCCGTTTCACTCCTCGTGATTCCCATACACCCATAGTCGCCATACTCTAATCCCCCGCAATGCAAATTCAATGCTAACCCTTCCCAAAGACATTTCCAAATTCCAGTTCCCAAACGCATTTCATAAAATCATAACCTCATATCATAACTTCAAACTACATCAATCCCACCGCAAACACCCCCGCCAAACACCCAACCACGATCCAAACCGTCCCCGAATCCCTCCTCGCCCCCTGCGCCTTCACAATCGGCACATGCCACCCGCAGTGCTCATTGCCCCCAATCGTATTGCACGTATAAAACGTCTCCTGCTTATACCCCAGGCTCGCCAGCGCAGCGTCCTGATTCGGAGGCGGCGTGACGATGGGGGTATACTCTGGTATCGTGGGTGGTTGGTCTCTTTTCTCCGTCGACGCCTTTGAAGGAACTTGTGAGGGAAGATCGTTTTGTCTGTTGAGCGGTTCTTGGGGGTTGGCACGCGGGTGGTTGGAGTTTCGGCGACGAAGCTCGTTTGCTTGGTCGGGCAGGATTTCTGGCGCAGAAGCACCCGTGGGGATGGGTATGACGGGGCCGTGTCTGATTCTGTCTAGACGGGGGTCTCTTGCTGCGTTTGCGAAGGCTACTGAGAAGAAGAGGAGGAGGATGATGAGCGTAGGACGGTTCTGTGATGGTATGTAGGGTAGTTGTGACATGTTGAGTTATATGGTTGATATTGCGTTGGTTTCGAGGAATATGATACTAGTATCTGTGTGATATATGTCGAATAATCGTGAGGAAGATAAAATGGTATTGATTCGTGTCGTTTCGTATGTTACTCTGCAAGGACTATTTTCGAGTCCGGGAAGTACAAAACGTCAGTTGGCGCACAAGTAAGTCGTCAATCCAAAAAGCTGTCGCGAGCCACCTGTCGGGACACAAGCTTTCCACAAGAAAACCCATTCAAAATAAATGTCAAGAAGAACGGGTCGAGTAGAATCAAGAAAGAGGATTTAGAAATACATCTCACCAGCAGCACAAGAAGTCACAGTCATAGACCCCTAACACCCTCACGTCGTGCAAGTCACCGCCGACCACTCGTCGGGGACCAGTTCCCAAGTCCCTCGGGTGGCGGGGCGCCCCCAGAGCGATCACATGGACCACTAGACTAAAGATTCCAAGGCTGCAGAGACCCCCAGCCGGAAAACGCCAGCGCCGTCTAAGCGAATCGAAGAGAACCCCTCCTGGACTCTGCAGCAGTTTTGGTCTCGAAAGTGCTGGCGCGAGGCCATACGACACACCGATTGTTCTTTGGGCAAGGTTTGAGCAGCCATGCCTTGCTGGCGATTCTTTTGCTCCAAAACCCTGTTGACGAGTTGTTCTGGTTGTGCGCTGCTGGTAGCCTACCTATTGAATGATGCTTACATCTTGGAAGCAGGCTCAGCTGAGAGGGACTGGTCTGCCAAGACCTGATAACCTGCTTACCTAGGTAGTTAACTTCAAAATTCCAGGTGATGCCATGACTGCCGTGCTGTGCCTGGTGTGAATCCACCGCGACCTTTCTCCTCGCTTTCATTCCTTACTCCCTAATGATACTTACATCGATTATGCTCTCAAATCAGGATACTATTTCTAGCCAGAATAATTTTTTAAAGCACACAAAAAAGAGTCTTCATCTTCACAAAAACCCTACCGCCCATCTACCGTGCAGTGTGCCTCCCCCGCATCACTTGCATCCTCCCACCAGACCCTATTCGCCGCTAAGCGTCCCCGTCCAATGCACACCTGCGGCGTGGCTCAGGCCTTGCGACGTCGACAAAGGGTTTGGGTGGGAGCAGGTCTGGTCTAGGACAGAAGGTGCTCTCGTGACCAATGATTCCTGTAACGCCCTACTGCTTTGTGTCCCACCACTGCGGCGCCCGAGTCTCAGATGGGGAGACTGTTGGCGGTGCGCTGTTCCTTGATTGTGTGCTGATGATGCTGTGTGCTTGTGTGCTGCGGCTTCGTTGGCAATGGGAGTTTGCTTTGTGACGCCGACTTGTTTGGTCTGTCTGCGCTGTAGTTGGCATGTGGGATATGCAGTCGTCGTAGTTGGTCGCTGCAGTGGCAGATGAATGACATGATAGCCAGCAATGTTTATTCTTATGCAGTTGCTCAAACCTATGCTTTGCAAATGTGTGTGCCATACCGGCAATTACTCTACATAATGTCGTGGTATCGAATCCTGAACGCCATAACTAAATGCAAGGGGTTGAAGCAAATGCCAACGCAACTCAACTCGCCTGGCCAGTCCTACTCAAAGCTCATGCCTCTGTATCTCCCTTCGTTGACCACGGCGATGTAGTCGCCAGGATCTTGGGCTCCGTCATTTCCTCCCATGCTACCGTCCTGTGCCCGTCGTCCACGTCCTCTTTCTCGTCCTCGGAATCAGGCGCCTCGAATTTCTCGTAGATTCTCTTCCCTGTTTTCTCATCGTAGAGCCTCTCTGTGTAGTCGCGGTCCCTGAATGCAAGAAGGACCTCAACTTCGGACTCGTTGCTATCTGAGAGAACTTCGCCCGTCATAGTTGCAATGACTGGCTGCCATTGTGTTGCCTTAGACATGGTGCATTGCTTCCACGTAATGACCATGCCCTTCTTCGCAGCACCCTTCTCCAGAAGCGGTAAACTGCTCGTGTCTTCCGGCACTTCGGGTAGATCTTCCTGATCCGCTTCATCATGACCGTTAATCCCATTGCTAGGGGTGATATCATCCGCTTCTGCGGCTCCATTGGTTTCCCCTTTAAACGGATCCCGAGCTTTCGTCTGGCTTCCATTGGCTGGGCTGTCGACATCGTAATCAGCCTCAAACTCTTCAGACTTTCTCTTCCGTTTCCGCATCGATCCATATTGTTGCTGGGGGTCCCAACGCTGAACGAAAGGGAAAGGAGGTTCCGACAACACCATTCCTTCGTGACAACATTCGACAGCTCGATAAGTAATCTTCGATTTCCATGCATCGGGGTCTTCGTCTTCGGCGGTTTCTTCGGCAGCTTCGTCAATGACCTCAACAATCCTTGGATTACTCAGCGGCTTCACATCTTTCATCAGCCCTTGCTTGATGCGTTCCTCGTCTTCTTTCGACTTTGGATTTTTGAGTCCCAAAGCTCCAAAGAGCATTCGTCTCCCAGCCCCCATATCCACTTTCGCCCGTCGTTGGGTGGAAGCCTCTTTTGGTGTAGATAATTCCCCTTCTCTCTTTTCAGGTGTATCAGGCTTAGGTTCGGGTTCAGCTGTTGATGGCTGGGTTTCGACAGTCGCGCCATCATCTTGTAATGCGCCGAGAAGAGCCTCCTTCCGAGCAAGCAGTTCCGCATCCTGCAAGCAGGGCGATGCCCCGTTCTGCTGACTTAAAGCTTTCTGCTTTCTCCTTCGTGCATTTCGCTTTTGTGTGCGCGTAAGGCCTTGAGATGGTGCGCTTTCCACCTGGACTGGGACCTTTTTCAGCGCCTTGTTAGCCTCCGTGCCTGATTCATCACTCGAATCACTCGAGCTGTCGTCGCTTGAATCGTCACTGCTGTCATCTGAGGAATCCTGAGAGGACGAAGCACTAGTTCCGTGAAAGCTTCCATCATCGTCTTCACTGTCATCATCGCCCTGCTCTACAAATTCGTCCTCGGAGCTCGAATCGTCGTCAGAAGACGTTTCATCTGAGCTGGTTGAGTCTGAATCTGACGAGTCAGACTCCTCCTCGATTGCCACCTCCTCTATCAGCGGCTTCTTTGATGGCGGCGGCCGATTAAAGATGTCCACGGGTTCCTGCACAGGGGACGACTCGCTTTGATCCAAAATGCCCATAACCATGCGATCCATCATGTCGTCGAAACTGAGGCTAGGAGTGGTTGATTCCTTCAGGGCGTCGTATGTCTTTCTCAAGTTCTGTTTTTGCTTCAGAAGCTCCTTTTCGATGATTGCAAACGACAAGAGCGGATACGCCGAGCGCATTGCGGCTAGGTGCTCTACAGAACATTCATTCGTGTCTGACTGACCATCGTTCGCGTCTTCTTCGTCATCTCCGGCACCACGTAGGGCCTTGATCTCTTCGTCCAGCTCTTCTCTTGAGCACTCGAGATGTTCTTCGTCACTGCAGCTATAATCAGATAAGCTGGCGTCTTCTCTTTCTGCCTCCCACGCATCGTTTCCGGAGGTTCGCCTTTCATCTTGAACCCAGTCACCATCGTCTTCATCATCTTCGTCGTCTTGCTGGGGTAGAGCCTCCAGCATGAGCAACTGTTGCGGCTCTGCCACCTCCATCTCATGTGCTGCAATTCGGGCTCGCTTTCGAGGAGGCAGTTCAATTGCTGGTCGATCGCGGGGCGCACGCAACCATGGCCGACCGAAGGCCACTCCATCGACAAGGTGCCTGCCATCGTTCGAGATCTGGTGTCGCCCGCTAAGTCGTCGCCTTCTGAGGTCGTCTGTCAAGAGTGATCGTATTCTGGAGTCTGAATTAGTGCAATATACTTCTAGTGTACTCCAAATAGTAAAATGACATACATCACCTGATCTTCATCTTTTAATGTCTGCGCAACGAGTTGAAAATGCAGACACTCGTAGCTCGCACCATCAGCACCCAACAGCTCGACCGCGTAGTCCTCGAGTCCCCATTCACTGCTCTCAAGCGGCACAACCTCATTAACCGAGGCGAGGAGCTTGGCAATGGTCACATCCGCAGAGCGTGAGCACGGCCAAACGAGCTTCACCTCAGGAACGCCATGCCGACGAATGGCGAGGCGCAATCGGATTTCTTGCGACATGATTATCGAGGCATGACGACTTTGCGAAGGGGTGCAGAAGAAGCGAATGGCCGGCCAAGCTTATGCAATAAACAGCAGGTGCACGAGGCGGACTATGCCAAACACTGCAGATGAGGGTTGAAGGAGAACGCTGGTGTAGACGTCTTGAGTGATGCGATTTAGAAAAAATTAAAGTGGGGCGCATTCACTTGCTCGCGTTTGCAGCGTCCGACGTGACACTCCACGTTCATCAGTAGGAGCCAAACAATGCCCAGTGCAATTTTCGTCTTTATGAAAACTTTATAATCACTTGGCATAACCCATCTAACCCAAGCAATTTGCAGTATGCCCTATACAGTCGCTAGTAACTCGCAACAACAATGCCATAAACGCCAGTCTCAAAATCGCCAACTCCAAATATGTGCATTCGCCCCGTTCACGTCCACCATGTACCCATTTAACCATCAGCCATCCGTTGTCATCACATTATGACCCTGCCATATCCAGCATGTGTCCCATCTTTTCGATCTGCAAAATGCATGTGTTAGCAAAGTACAGCAATAGCGATTTCTGGCTGGTCAAACTCACCTTGGTCTTCAAATACCCTTGCACCTCTTCGCTCTTGAACCCTTCTTTGCCCTTCCAACTTAATGGGACCATGGCCACTCTCTCCGTCACAACCACTTCTCTATTCGGTCCCTCCACTGCCCTGATTTTTTCGGGATTATTCGTCAAGAGCCTGATTTCGGGCTGACCCAGGTCCAATAGCATGGCCGTCGCCAGGCCATAACTTCTGGCATCGGCGGGATGGCGCAACAAAAGATTAGCCTCTACCGTGTCCGAGCCTAGATCTTGGAGGTTGTAGGCCTTCAATTTCTCTCCCAGTCCAATGCCTCGCCCCTCCTGGCGCAGATAGATGATGATGCCGCCAGAAGTATTACCAGGTAAGCCCATCAGCCGTGCTGCCTCGTCGAGTTGCTCTCCACAGTCACAGCGGGCAGACCATGCCGTTTCTCCGGTGTAGCACTCTGAATGAATTCGAACCAGAGGCGGCTGGGTAGAGGTAGGCTCGGATGCTGGAGTCGATGACTCGGCGTTGACACCACTAGTAGTTCGGCCGGGGTATAGTCTACCAGTGTAAGCGCCGCGGATCATGCGGTCCATTTCTGTTTCACCTTCGCGAGGGGCATCCAGGCTTTGGCTTCGGATGTGGTTGCCGAACACAATTGCTAGATGCTCCTTGTTGTCGACATTGTTGGTGTAGAGATGCAGGAACATCTCTGTTCCATTGACGGTGGGGATACGTGCGCGCACAATACATTGCACCTCTGGTAGCTTCTGTAGTAATTTTGGCTTCTTGTTACCACATCCCCCGTTGGGAACTGAGCTGTCGACGGGCACACCGCGCGGTCCTGCAGTCGTGGGCGTCTGCGTGCCGGGCGTCTGGGGCGGCGTGAAGGCGGGAGAGAGAAGTGATGGCGGAGGAGGTTGCGCATTGGTAGAATCCTGTGAAAGCGCGAAGTCGTCTACATGTTCATGCTTGGACGAGCTGTCTGCGGGAGTCGAGCGCGGAGAGTAGAATGACGGGAGCTGGCTGGTCTCGCCGAGCTCGGGATGAGTGTTGGATCGCATTTCGGTCGGATGGTGGCGGGGTCGTGTGAGGGCCGTTCGATGCGCCGATGCGGACTGCTGGGTTGCAGACACGAGGGTTCAGTATCGCATTGGATGGTCCGTCTTAAGCGCAAGAAACAAGATTGACTCTGCACGTGCGCAGTGGTGAAGCCAAACGATAGATATTGCAAGATGGAGTGCAAGCAACGGGAATGTCAACGAGACGGAAAGCATGTGGATTTGACGACGGAACTCCCGCGCGCGAAACGCTTTGGCCGGTTCGGCTCAATTAGTCAGGGTTGTGTCCGTCCGCCAGCTGTCCGAGAAGTCGCAGGGACTGGCAGGGCGCTACCCGACCAGACGCATCATTTCGTCGTCGAAGCTTTGGAACCTCGGCGAATTGTGGGGGAGGCGAGATGCCATGGCAAATGGGATTTCGGAATTGGGCACAGAATGGCAGAAATGGTGGGTAAAGCATGGATGGACCATCAATGTGACTGGACTGGGCTTGACTGGGCTTGACTGGGCTTGACTGGACTTGTGGAGGCAGCGGCGGGATACAGTAATCCTGGGCTGGGAGCAGACAAGACAAGAGACCAGACCTTACCCGCTCTTTTGCCCCATTTTACATTGCATTGCTTTGGGGCAGGGCATCAGTCAGGCATTGGAAATCACAAGCCAGAGAAGTGACGAGGCTTATTATACAGAGTCATACCTGGTGTACAGTACCACAGCACCATCACGGAAGTTCACAACCCGCATTCTGCTGGTCCCTGCATATTAGCAGCCGCAACAAGCGCTGACGTCGGCACCTGCACCTTCCTAGAAAGACATTGAGGACTTTGACATTCTTGCTCATGCTGAAGCATGCATCTCAGCACGATTGCTTTCTCAATTCAAGCACCACCCACTCGAAACACACTACGCCAAGCAACGCTGGACTGCAAATGGTGGCATGTCATTTCTCATTGGCATCATCGATCTGTGACTGCCTATGTATGTACACATATCTATTCCTTCCAAGCGCATTTGGGGTTTTCACCAATATCATCATTGTAACCTATCAAGCAACCATGTCCGCTCCGGTGCCATAAGCGTAATTCACCACCTTGAGGCCAAGCGTGCCTGGCACACCCAATTGGTGCGGGCACTTGGCCTGGTTGCTCGTCTTGAGGTCCAGTTGGCAAATCTCGTCGTGGCCGTACTTGCAAAGAGAGTCGTTGATGTTGAATGCCACGTAGTTCTTGGCGATCCAGTTATCGGCTTTCTCAATGCAGGTGAGAACTTCTTGCGACAGACCTGTCGAGGCAGAGATGGGGAGCTTGCCATTTTGAAGAAGGGGCTTGCACTCATTGGGATTCACAAACTCCCATTCCATGTTGATGCCGCCGCCTTGGTGAGGTTCTTCTTTGACGCCCTTGCCAAAGCCGAGGTAGTTCCACGCATCATACGAGATGTCGTGTGCACCACCTGAAGAGTCAATCTTGAGGAGGTTGAGACTACGGCCCTGGTGGGTAACCTTGACGCAGATGTTGTTGCAGTCGATGCTTCCTGGCCAGTAGGCAACGCGGTTGGTGTTGAGTTTGCATCCAAGGACTCCGATGGAGGAGGAGTACTGAACGTGCGGCGTGATGTTCGCCGTCTGGCCACGCTTCACGCCCAGAGTGCCAGCGGACACGATCGTCGCTGAAGCAGCGAGGATGGTAGTAACGTATGCCAGCATGTTGTTGGTGTTTTGAGTGCAGATGAACAAGAAGTAGAGGCTTGTGAATGAAAGCCAAGTGTGGTTATGACAGATGTGTGATGAGCACCAGGCTTATCTTAAAGGAGTGTGTGCAGTAGAACGAGTAAGGAGTGACTGGAATAGCAGGATGCGTCTTCTTCTTGTTAAAGACCAGCTTGTGACAAGCAATTTCTCATTCACAGCTCAGCATGGAGGGAGCACGACGATACTTATACCCGCCATGGCAGCACACTGCGATGAAACGGAGGATTTCCGACGGGAAAGGCTCAAAACCTCCACACACATCATAAATGAGAAGCCCGTCGGTGAACATTCTGTTTCGAGAAAGTCGTCGCTAAGGGCACAGTACAAGTGCTGTGCAGTACTTCTTTCTGAATGAGACATGAACAACCAAGAGACATGTCGCTTGTAGAACTGAACAGGCAAAACCCACGTTACTCCTTTGAACCAGTCCACAGTACGAGGACTTGGTACTTACAGCACAAACTGAGGCATATCTTGCCCAAAATAACCATTCCGTACCTGATTGATTAGCCACCTTTCCTCCACAGCCGTGAAAACGTCTACCGCCACTAACCTCCAATTGAGTAATGTGTTGGCCAAATCGCATCCAAACAATATCTGGGGGTGAATGTGTTTCGCAATCGTGAGTGGCTCGTGCCTATTGAGCTATGCGTTCGATGGATCCTTGTGTTGGGGAAAATGGCGTCTGTGTTAAACCAAGCTTGGTTTAGTTCCAGGAACTTGCCCACTATAAACAACAGCGCCCAAATAAGAATCCGCTGGGCCGCTGCCAACAACCCGCCGATATGAAGGCAGAAAAGCGGTTCGCTTGAATCTCAGGAACACGGTTGGTAGTTGGCGTTGCTTTGTGATGGGCTTTGATCCGCAAAGTTGCATTGCCACGGGTTTGTAGCATCGGCTCTGGACAAGAGGCGTTTGGCGTTTTCGCTGCACAGGCAGCTCTGAATCTGAGCTTTTGTTCAGAATTTCACTTCATTGTGGAGGAGTTTCCCCCTCCTTCATGTCTGTGCCGGAGCGTCGAGTCCATAACCATAAAATGGGTAATATACCTACTCGTCGTCGGAAAAGCCAGCAATATGGTCATGTGCGGCTGGGCATGCTGGCCTGATTGTTCATGACGGATTCTGGGAGGGGACGATCGTGAAACATCTGGAAACGTTGCTTCCTCTCGTCATGTCGGGAGAGCGCACGGAAGGCCGTTCATCGACCGGCTTGTCTTTTGTTGGTTAATGAAGGGCAAATCTTCTGCGGGCGGGAGATCTCTGTGTTCACTGGCACGCGTCCGACAGATTAATCGACACATCGAGGCCCACCTAGCCACACTGCCTCTAGCACTCGATGTCTCGATCAATCTGCCGACAGCTTGACTGTGTGAATTTTGTCTCGCGCTAGCCTTCTGCCGGCAGATGGGCTATGGATATACTCGAATCAAGTGAGTCACCTCGTCAGAATATATATAATTGCTGTTAATCGATATGAAGTCAGTGAAGATGTCAAAAACATACAATTTGCAACAACCGATGTGCAAGGAGAGGTAAGAAACCTCCGGGTAGGTCGAGGCGGGCGACTCTCACAACCCAGCTCATTTGGCTGATAGCCTCTCACACAGTACAACCGTGGCCAATGTCCATCAGAAGATGGTGCTCGACCGACTTCCCGTTGCTAAAGGGGCTTCCTTTGACTCCTTTGATCAAGAACATGAGCCAGCCTGCTTGCCGAATACGCGAGTTGAACCACTTAGGCAAATAGTAGAATGAGCAGAGAACACACGGGCAGCATCTAGTTTCTGGCTGAACGGAATGGCGGGAACAGGGGAATCAACGATTTCACGGACTGTGGCACGACGATTCGCAAACGAGGGTTACCTTGGCGCCTCTTTCTTCTTCAAGAGAGGCGAAGCTGATCGAGGGAGCCTGGCCAAGTTTTTCACGACTATTGCGGCTGATTTGGTAGTGAGGAAACCATCCATTACGTCACAAACGATGGCTGTTCTTGATGCCGACCCTTCAATCACAGCTAAGACTGTGCATGAGCAGTTTAATAAACTCTCTCTACAACCGCTGCCGAAAAATATTGTGGACGATAAGCCTATAGCCGTTGTCGTCGATGCACTGGATGAATGCGAACGAGGTGAAGACATCGAGCTTATAATTCGTTTGTCTTCTTGCGCTGGGTCCAAATTACCTGGACGAAAAAAAATCTTTCTTACGAGCCGACCGGAGCTGCCTCTTCGACACGGATTTGGGGCAATTGAAGGCACATATCAAGACGTTATTCTACAAGCAATACCAAAGCCCGTCATTGAACACCATATATCAGTATTTCTGGAGCATGAGATGGCAAGCATTCGAGAAGAGTATAATTTTTCAGTGCTGGAAGATCGTCGACTAGCTTCAAGCTGGCCTAGCCAAGCCGCATTCAAGGCTTTGGCAAAAAAAGGCTATTCCGTTGTTCATTTTTGCCGCCACTGTGTGTCGTTTCGTGTCCGATCGTAGATGTGGTGTCCCCGACAAGCAGCTTGAGGAAGTTCTAGACTTTCAGGCAAGTCAAGCGTTGCAGCTGGAGCAATTGGATGCAACCTACCTGCCCATCTTGAACAAGCTGGTCCACGGGTCTTCTGATGAACGACGCCAGAAGGTCATCGAACAGTTTCGAGCAGTCATCGGCCCCATCATCATCCTTGAAAGCCCGCTATCAGCCTCTGCGCTTGCAAAACTTCTTAATATCGATCGGGATACAATTTACGGCAAGTTGGATGTATTTCATTCAGTTCTTAGTATCTCGCCATCTGCTACACTTCCAATTAGGCTCCTACATGCATCATTCCGAGACTTTCTGGTGGACACCAGCAAGCAGAAAAAGCATCTGTTCTGGATTGACGAGAAGCAAACTCATTTAGACACGGTATCCAACTGTCTATGTGTACGTCAGTGTCTCAAAAAAGACGTCTGTGACATCAAAGGCCTGGTACACCTCGTTCAGCCATTAGCACTGAGAAGATCAACGTTTGCCTACCGCCTGAGGTTCAGTACGCCTGTCTATATTGGGTATATCATACAGAAAAGGCGGGTATGCGTATCGGTGATAAAGGACCTGTCCATAGCTTCCTTGCATGTCACCTCCTTCGCTGGATAGAAGCATTGAGTCGATGGGCAGAGCCTCAGAAAGCTTCGCTTTCATGAAGATTCTACAAGTGCTCCTCGAGGTAAGTCGTTTCTTTCCGCCGATGGAAATGGAGCTGGAATCGAACTCTAGCCTGAAAACAGCGCACAACTCTCTGGCTTCTTAGATGATGCACATTACTTCATGAAGAACGTTTCGATGATCGACTTAACGCCTCTTCAGATTTTTTCCTCCTTCCTCGTGTGTGCGTCCAAGAACAGAAAAGTGAGGGCTCTTTTTGAGTTGAAGCTACAACTGTATGCCTGAAGCCAAATGTGGAAGAAAGCTGGAGCAAATATATCCAGACGCTCGAAGGTTAGCGCAGCCCGGTTCTCTCAGTTGCCTTCTCCTACGACTCGGTACTTGTAACTTCGGCTTCATGGGATAAAACCATACGAATCTGGTGCACCAACTCAGGCAAATGCACCCAGATACTGAAGGGCCATAGCGGCCAGGTCAACTCGGTGGCCATCTCGCATGATTCAACATTAATAGCCTCAGCCTCGCACGACAGTACCATACGGCTTTGGCGCAGCTATTCAGGTGAATACATACAGACGCTCTATAGCCATAAGGATGTAGTCCAGTCTGTGACCTCGCAAGGCTCAAGGCTCGTGGCGTCCGCCTCACGCGACAGTACTATACGACTCTGGCATACAGACACGGGCGAGTGCATCCGCACGCTTGAATACCACACCGAGCAGCTTTATTCGGTGGCTTTCTCGCATGACTTAGCACTAATGACCTCAGCTTCGTGGGACAGGATTGTGAGGCTCTGGCATGCCAGCATAGGTGAATGCATCCAGACATTCAGGGGTCGTAGCTCCCGGATTGAGTCAGTGGCCATCTCGCACGACTCAACACTACTGGCATCGGCTGCCCAGGGCAGGACCGTACGACTCTGGCACAACGTCACGGGCGAATGCACACAGGCTCATGAAGGCCACACTTCCTGGGTTGGGTCAGTGACGTTCTCACACGACTCAACAATGGTGGCCTCAGCCTCGGGGGACAGTACCGTACGACTCTGGCGCACCGATTCTAGCAAGAGCACGCTGTGCACTGCGCTTTCGTAGTTGAGCCTTCGCAATTCACTGACACAGTAAAGCCAAAAGTGCATTGACTCAATGCCAATGGACCTACTTCGCCGATGAGGGCCACTTCGGATGGTGTCAGGAAATCCACTTTCAGCTTCCCGCCCGCACATGTTCCCCACGGGCAGATATTTAAAGAACGACACCTGTTTTTGTCCAAATTGGCCATGTCACGCCCTGATTTTTAGCGCGGGCTTCCTGGGTCAGGGCCGTTATGCATGGAGTTGTGCAAGTAGATCACGTCTTAATTGCAGCAGCCAGCGCTCCGATAGCAAGGGTCTTGAAAAAGACGCCAACGGGGAACAAGGAAAATACTCCGTCGCTGGCACGCGGAAACAAAAGAGGGTTGGATCCCTGGCCGAATCTGAAGAAATGTCAAGATCAACATGACAGAAGGGGTTTTAGGGACGCCGGGGCCCCCCGGACGAAAAATACACATCCATACATATTCAACAATGAAGCCATCGAGGTGGAATTGAGACTATCGATTTGGAAGTAAAATTGAGTCGATGGAATTGATACATGTGACTTTCCCCTCCACATTATTGAAGATATTCAGTTTAAAGGTGGAAATGATGACATCCCGGATGAATGAACTACATGCAGGCTTTCTATCCATGCGCGTATGGATTAGTTAGTCCATATGGAATAGTCCATACGTGTTATGCATAATCCATGCAGGGATGTCATATTCCATAAGAATGTAAATACGGCAAAAAAATGTCAATTTCGGTTCAAATACCGTTTGGAGGCGACTTCTTAGCTCTTCGCTGCTTTCCCTATTCCCACATGAGGATGTGCAAGCGGCGCTGCAAATGGTGTCAGTCAGATCTTCCACTCCCGCCGACCCTGTGGAGCTTTCGATATCCGCAAGCGAGCTGTGCTCTTCCTTAATTCTCCGATCTTAGCACTGATCCTCGATTTGCAAGCGGTGACGAGGCGCGCGTAGCTCGAAACGCAAAACAACCGCGAACACTTGGGCACACGCCCGTAAGCCTTTTAAGTCAGAGCTTTCCCGTTGCGGTCACAAAAATAAGAAGATATATTACTGCATGCATTGTGTCCACTCGACTTGTTCTACGGCTGTTTTGATGACTTTTTGGAATTATTTGCTTAAAACACACGGCATTAAGCTAGAGGCCTGTGAGCATTCGATTAAAAAAACAGCGTGACCGTCTTATTTGGGATACTTTTGCTAAGGCTGGTGAGATATATAGTGCAAAGCAGCTGGTAAAGCGAGAGGAAACACTAAGACATGCTATTAATAATAAAGTAGCTCTAGAAGCGCTTATATAGCTTATAACTATCTATAATCTCTCTTATAACTATAGTTCTTACTTAGAGCTTTATATGATTATTTCTACTATTAATCCTACTGTGGATAATCTTATTAGCCTTTCTTATAGTTCTATATAAAAACTTATCTCTAATTCTTTTTGTATATATAAAGATATACTGCGAAGAAAATTACAGTTTACTTTATAGTAACTTTATCCTTCTGTAGATATTTGGTCTGCCTTAAATTATAAAGCCTTCCTTATAATATACATTAAATCTGTAGATCTAGATGCTGAGGAAGCATTGTAAATACTACTAGCTCTGTTAAAGCTGCTAAATCTTAATGGGCCAGGTAGTCACAGTGGTGCCGAATAACAGAAGCTTCTATAGCACATGCTCAAGGATTATAACATCTGGAATAAAGTGGGATTCTACGCCGGCGATAACTATAGATCAAATGACAGGCTATGCCGTTTACTTAGCAACTACCTTCTGGGGAACGGCATTGATTGGGAAACTAAGACCCGTAGAATTCATGTCATAGCCATATTATGAACTCTCAGGCTTTCCGTTTCAGAGGTTCCAACAAAGCCCCTCGAGCGGCTTTAGAGCATATCGAAGACGCCGACGAATCGGCTTTTAGCGCGGATTTTCCGAAAGGATCAAAACACAAAAGGCGCACGGCTGGCGGCGGCTCGGGTCTCTATGCGAGGAAACGACTATCAATGGAATGCGTTTAGGAAGCGCGCGGGAAGTTCGCTGGGGGTCGACAACGATACGCGCTGGAACGCATGATTCCTCGTGCTGGATGCTGCTCTCAATCATCAGAGCCCTGTTGCGTGGTGCCAAAAGAAGTATTACGAGGGTTTACGGGAAAACTACCTCATGTCCGACGAGTGGAGAGCTCTTGGAGAGACACGCCCCTTCCTCCAACCATTCCAGAAGATCACTTCAGCTTACAGGAGGTCGCTATTGCTACTTTAGACCGTTCACTCTTTACAATGGATGTCCTTGGGGGCAAGATGTTCAATTTCATGGGACTGGTGTCAATTGGGTAGTCGTATGTTAGAGAGAGGCGAGTGCATGAAGAGCTGGATCAAAAGTGGGATAACGCATGGTAATCCGGTGGATTTACTCGGAGAGAGTAATGAGGACAGCGCCGCTGAGGAGTTAAATGGTCCAGTCAGTTGGCCAAATTCCACCCCAGATTTGGTTCCCTTAATAGACATGACGTCAAATCTCAGTTTCCACATGTATGGATTAACTTCCATATGGGATGCATTCCATATTCCATATGGGCCTGTCTGGAGTATGAAATGTGGATAGGAAAGCCTGACTACATGTTGTTACTGTTATCTAGCAACGCAATGTTTGTGAGATTATCAGCGAACAGGCTAATTTGTTCTGAAAACTTGGCGAGCTCAGATACGTTAATACTAAACTTCCCAACTGATGACTCTTTCTTCCCACGTAGGGAGAAGTTTACCGGTAAAGCTCTTACCCATGTGTAATACTGCTTTGACTCAAGACAAAGCCTACTTTTCAAACACAGTATATTCACGCAGTAGAGACAACGAATTTTCATGAAGTAACAGTAATGACTGGATTTTGCGCCTAAGCTGCTGGTCTTCATGGTAGAAGACTACAAGTTTGATAAGATGTATCGATACACGCAAGAATTTAGACATCTGATGGGAGACATGGTCGTTGGATTCGAGTCCGTGCAAATGTTGGCTTCCACTGTCCTCAATCGTCGTCTGATGATTCCAGATGCCACCGCTCAAACGTTTGATAGCCAAAAATTGATTGTTATGAAAGCTAAAGCGAAGCGACTTCTTAGGGGCAGCCGGCCCACTTGCCCTGGGAGCATTGTTTCGCTATAATCACAATTAGTTTGACTGTTATAAAGATGTTTGTTTGCAGCAAGAACCTACGGCAAATGGCGAAGCAGCTGCCGCATCGGCATCCGACAGCACATCCCGTGTTGCAAACAGCAATGCAAAGTGAGTAACCTTTAGGGTCACTGCAGGCTCGGGGCTCGAGTTCTGGCTCCGCCCGAGCTTGGAGATCTCCTTCCTTGAAAGAAACAGCGGTGTCCCAAGCAGACTTGACGACCGGGTCGGAGATATCGACAACGTTGTAGAAGTCGGCCAGAGAAACCTCAGTACCGGCCTTGGGAGCGGCCAGAGCGAGGCTGAGGGGAGAGAAAGTAGAAAGCTTTCATTTTGGTAATTTCAGGTATAGAAGCTGAAATAGTTTGTTTCTTTTGAAGAGGCTAACCATGAAGTGTTGGAGTCTGTCAGCTTCTTATACTTTTCAGCTTCTTGCCTGACCGCATGTGCAGCAACGTGGGCATACACTACGTCAAAGCCAGCGGCCGCACAAGCCTCGACCCGTTCGCGAC
>AFRD01000150.1:0-69329 GCA_000222875.2 Periglandula ipomoeae IasaF13
AAGAACACGGGAACCCTTGCGAGTGAAGTACTTGAAAGTCTCCTCATAATCAGCAGGAACGTTGACAAGCATCTTCATGATTGTCTCGGGAGCGCCCTTCACACCAACAAAGGTACCTCGGACTTTCTTTCCCGATTTGGAGATGCCATTAACCATAGCGACTGAGCTTTGACGCTTGAGAGCCGAAGAGAACTGAAAGCGACGCTTGATCTGGACGGTGCCTTGAGTGCCACTATTCTTGTTCTTGCTGGCCAAGACATCATTGCGGCCCAGGCCCCAGCCAAGAGAAGTAAGAGTTGCCTTTTCCATTGGGTCACCAACAATATCACCCTCATCAAGCTTCACCAAGGCATGGGCGGTGGCTAGAACAAGCTGAGTCTCAATACTGGCCTCAGTGACAGGAACCATGGTGGAGTGAGCTCCGTCAGCCTCCTTCTTATCCTTGATCTCCGAGTCAGCCAAGCCCAGTCCAGCAATACCCTCAACAACCAGATCCTCGCCAGTCAGAGTACCGGTCTTGTCGAAACATGCAACGTCAATGTGACCGCCATAGGGAATTCTGAATGGCTCTGTACAGAAAATAGCCAGCTTTGACAAGGCGGCCAAACTGGTGTTGACGGCAAGACTTAGTTCCATGGGCAGTTCCGGAGGCACGACACTGGTGACAATCAAGATGCAGTCAAGGAGAAGCTTGGAGCGCTTGCGGTCCTTGCGGACACCCTCGTCCCAAACGTACCACGAAGCGGCGAGCGCGAAGATCAAGAGGAACAGGATGAAGAGAAGGGCCTCGAAATTGTTGGCCGAGACACGTTCGGTAGAATAGATCATAGTGCGAACCAGGCTGCCCTGAGATGTCTCGAATCCGGTCTTGGTGACGACAGCCATGGCTCCATTGTCGGGTGGGGGAGGGACGCCTGACAGAAGCTTGGGTTTCTCTTGCTCTGGGTTGCCGTGAGTAACTTGAAGAATCTTGGTTCCACCCCAAAGGAAAGCATTCTTGTCAAGGCCTTCAGTATCGAGCACAGCGTCCGAGGGACGCAATTGAATAGAGTCTTTGAGAAGAGGAGTGCTTTCTCCAGACAGCATAGCCTCGTTGACGATCGCAGTGCCCTCCACCAAAAGCATGTCGCAAGCGACACCACTATCTTCTTTCGTTCGCGCCGCAGATACCAGGTCACCGGGGAGGAGGTGGTCCGTTTGAATCTCGGTCCACTTGCCGAGACGGAATACCCAGATATCGTAGGGTTTGATGCTCATGCCACGGAACTCGTTGAGGGTGCGCTGGCGCTGCCAGACAACAGTGCTTTCGAAGGCGACCAGCATGAAGAGCGTGAACAGCGAATAGTACCAATATTCATCGAGGAGCCACAGCCCAACGCAGAAAATCTGGAACACAAAGAACGGCGCAACTGCATGCTCCTTGAAGAGCTCAGTGAACGTAGGGACAGGGATGTCAAAAGTATTGGTACCATAGTGTTGCTCAATTCGAGTGATTTCGGACTGCTTCTCCAAGCCCCTTGAGGACTGGAAGTGACCGATGGTAGGCTTGGGTTCGGCGTCGATGTCATATTGGAGGGCGGCGAAAGACTTGGTTTCTGGGCTGTAGAGGAATCGACGCTTCTGGAAGAGAAAAGAGGTGTTGACTTTTCCCCCGGTCTGGTTTGGATTGCAATTATGTTAGAGACCTGGGAGCTGTGCTACATACGCGGCGATATGAAGCACGATGGCGTGATAGTTGACTTACCTTGTCGCGCACAATTTTGCAAATTTCACCAGAACCAGCATTCGCGATTGGGAGAACCTTGATCAGCTGAGCCTCATCAACAGTCTTCACCTTGGTTGCCTTGAAGCGCGCATCGAGGGCAACACTCCAATGTGTGCTGAGCCAGACGAGAGACTGCAGTGCGATGATGGTACCGCACCAGACAAAAGTCCATTCTGGTGCGCCGATGTACTTCTCGTAGAGGTCGGGGGTGAGGTAGTATCGCAGAAAGATGGGCCAGATGATGGCGAACGGCCAGACGTAGGCATGAAAGTGAAAGGACAGCGGCCGCAGCAGCTCGGCCTCCTTGATCTGGGAATTATCGACCAAGGGTGCCATGATGCTGATAACGACGCTGGAGACGTCGCGATCTCGGGCGAACCGGGGAGGAGGGGCGACTCAAGAAGCTCGCTCAGGCCCAAGACGAAATCAGTCAAGGGAAAAAGAAACACAAGGCAGATGCAGCACAGCAGCAGCAACGGCCGGTATGAAGAAGTTGAGGCGAAAGACCGGGCTGCGTGGCCGTTGTCATTGGAGATAAAAAAAAAAGGGACAAGAGGCAGAAGCGATTCGACGGGATTGGAAGTAATCTTGGCCGGGCCGGACCCTCCATGCGACCTCGTTCTTGTCGCGATCTGTCAAGTACTTTTCGAATTTGCCCCAGCAGCACGGGGATGCAAGCGTGGCGTAATCCCGCAGCTTGCCTGGTGCGTCGGCGTTGCAGACCTAGGCGAGACCCTGAGCTGGGCCTGGATTGCCTCTGAACAGCTCCTAAACAGCATCTGGGCCTTCTGGAACCCGCCCGGAGCCCCCTGTTTGACGGATGGACAACCTGCGTTGGGAACTTCTGCAAGGCCCCGCCGACCACGCGTGGCCAATGACAGCTGCCTCCACGCATGGAACGCCAACCTGATTGAGCCATCTCCGTCCTGCGCATGCCCACACTGAATATAAGAATCAAATCAAGAGTGGAATCTGCATTTCTATTTACATTGAGCTACACGTTCCACACCTCATGTTGACTCGTGACGCTATTGATGCCCTACATTCCTTTGAAGAATTGGCCTTCTATGCTTTACGTGCTGGTTTCGTACTTGCTTCTTCGCCGAATCCTCTCACTATAAACCCAGAAACACCACGGAATCGGAGCCATGGCCACGGTGATGAAGCCCAGCAAGCTCGTCGCCCAGCCCGCACCGAGTGCCTTGTACATCTGCAGCGCAAAAAGAGGGAATGCAGCACTGAGAAGGTACCGGCTTAACATCATGGCACCTGATGCGGATGCAGCATACATCGGCCCATATGCGTCCATCATGAACATGGTCGCGCTGGCATAAATGAGGAGTGAGCTCAGCATCACTGAGCCTTGAAAAACGATGGGTACGATCCAGTGCACTCGGTATTGGGCTGTCCAAGCAGCCACGAACAAGCTCACCGGTAACAGGATACTGCCTACCATGGCACCAATTAGCCGATGCTCAGAAGGCAGAGGCTCCTCGACCCCGTCCTCATCTGGTGGATGAGTCTCCCGCCATTGTGCCAGGTGTCTCTGGTAGTACTTGAGGTCTATCAGCACGAGAGGTGTTGATGCTATCAATGTACCAATCATAGATCCCAGGTACGACAGCGATTGACCGGTCTTGCTGAAGCCGTAGTATTCTCGGAAGATCCAAGGCACTGCGATGACGAATGTGTACAGCAATCCGTACAGGAAACCGTTGTATAAGCTGATGAGGGTGACGATCAGCTCCGTAAATAACATGTGCAACGGCCGCTGGATCAAGACCGTAGCAAAGTAGCGGAACGCACGACTCGGAGACGTCCGCTGCGAAGAAGTGTCGAGACCGAGGCGAATTGCCCTCCTCCTGAGGATAACCTTCTTGTATGTTCCTCTGGTGAAGCAGACGGGAATGTAGAAGCCGACAGCCATGAAAACCGCGGTCCACTGCGTCCAACGCCACCCTCCTGTTTGCACAATGAAGCCGCCCATGAGGGGACCCAACGCAGCTCCAAAGGAAGGCAGTGTGTAGTATATGCTGAGGGAAACACCTCTCAATTTCCCAGAAATGGAATCCATTATCGTTGCCGGCGCGTTGTTGATCAAGGACGACGAGAACATGCCTGCGAAGAACCGACAGGCAGTCAGACTCGTCAGAGAATTGCTAAACCCGGATCCTATAATGAAAGCCGTGAAAATGGGACCGGTGACGAGAAACACAGCCTTTCTGCCATACGTCTCGGACAACGGGGCGCCGACTATGGGGCCGAATGCCAGCCCGAGATTGTACATGGACAATGGAAGGACAGCTAGCTCATGGCTGCAGTCAAATTTAGCACACATCGTCCTGAGCTGGAGCATACATGGAGCCAGCAACGGTTGCAACAAATGCAAGCCCTGTAATGGCAACAGTGCTGAAGAGCCGGATTGAGAGAGGAAAATTCCGTGGATTGCCTGGATCGTTGGGGCCAGTCCAGTCGAAGGCGGCGTTCATAGTCCGTATAGCCCGGCGGACCTCGAAATTGATATAGGGCTCATCTTCGCTCTGAACGTGAGCGTTGTCAAGTGATGATGTTTGTATTTGACCATCCTGATGCTGCTCTGAGGTGCGTATTGGGGATTGGAACGAGACTTGTGCCATCTCGGGCTGTGCCCGGGAGCGGCCCGCAGGCCTTTGTCGGAGGTAATGATGATGACATGGTTCTATGAAGTGAGGCTATTCGCATGCGCTCGTCGACTTCATGATTTGACACATAAAATAAGTCAGAGTTGGCTAAAACTGACCGGGCTTTTCGAAATACGCTGCTAACAAAAACAAGTCAATGACACTGCCGGTGAGCACCCCGAAGAGTTTTTAACTGCTGCAATTCGGCCACGGGTGTCCGAAAGGAACGGACCGGATGAAGTCCTTGAGAAGAGTGGACCCAGAGAACTCGGGCAATGCATAACTCGGTCCAAGAGGGCGCCATCCCCCGCATCGGCCCTTCATTTACAGCACTAGTCGGTGTTCAACTTGTTGGGTAAGGGAACAAGCCGGGATTTTGCTGACCAGATGACCAATGGACCACTAGACGTAAGCACCGATCACGGTCTGGGAAATCTCATGCCTTAACGGGCATGGTTGTGATGGCTGCCCTACGAAGACTCACTAAGTCGAATCGCGATTTCCGCCTATTACACTTCTTCGTACCGAATTATTCTATTAATCCCGGCCTGCGGGGCCGTAGCCGGACGGTGTTCCTGTATAGCTTCTTAGGTGCACGGGGACAATGGAAATCGGCGCGAGAATTTTGGCGAAACTGTTTTTTAAAACGCGACGACTCAGTCGGGGATTACACCGGAAAACTCCATTGTACAATGGACAGAGGACAGATGATGATTACACTCCAGGATGCAGCGATTGGGTTCTTCGAGAATCCCGCAAACAACACTTTCTCAAAAATACTGACGTTAATCTTTCTTATAGGGGCTGCAACTCAATCAATTAGAACCAAAGGTCGCGTTTGCGTATCGTAAGAGACCGGATTCGACGTCGTATCGGGTGCCATGTAGACCTCTAGCTCAAAGTCAGAGAAATGCAATTGACAAGGCGCCTGTTGTTGCATCATGGTTAATCAATGTGCCTTTTAGTCAAGTCTCCATGAACCAGTCAGCAGTACCTGGCTTCTCGGCCAAGAATAGTGTTAATCTTAGTTTCAACTCTTTATGTGAGCTGGAAGCAGTATATCTGGTCGTAATCAGCTTCGTGCGAAACTATACTGCAGCTGTCTCATTTGGATCTCGCAGACACCTCACGTATTCGTGATGTAGCATGTCCATCATCGGCCCTGCCTACTGATAATTGCCGAGAGCTTCCAACTGATGGACCAAATATTCATATTAATTCAAGGGAACTGGGGCGGACCCCGCCGTTCAAGACTCTTTAGCCACCAATCTCAGAATGAACATCGTTTCTCAGCGAACGGCGTCAGAAAACTGGAATATTGAACCGATGCGGGTACAGTCACACCTTGCTTGCGAAAATTTGTCACGAACAACTGATAGTCAAATAAAAGGAACTTCATGTGTTGATCAAGTTCTTGGTAAAGCCATCAACCATGCTTCACTACATAGAGCCGACAGATTATTGTAATGAGTCATTACATTATGCATTACTAACAAAGTCTTAGACAGCATAACCGCCAGAATTCTTCTGCCTTGGTTCTCCCGCAGCCTCAAATGTCCCATTAGACAATCGTCGCAAGCCTTGAGCAGTGCTCTGTCCTGGTGCCACCCACGTAACATTATGATGCAACGACTTCAGATAGGCAACAGTGCCGTTATTGTATGTGTACTCAAAAGTCACCGTGGTTGGAACCAACTGGTCATGCAGCCTGGGTTGCTTCAGAGCTTCAGCCGTGGTCATGTTACCGTCCAGCAGATGAATGGCATTCTGAATGTTCGCCGTGGCGATGCGACTTCCTCCGGCAGAACCGATAGAGAACAGAAGCTTGCCATCGGGAGTTTCTGCGATGATAGGCGAGATGGACGACAAGGGTCGCTTCCCGGGTTTGATGAAGTTGGCTTCACTAGGTATATATCCAAAAGCGTTAGTTTCACCGGGGATACTAAAGTCATTCATCTCATTGTTCATAATGACACCAGTTTCTGGAACCATGAGCTGCGAGCCGAAAAGAAGATTGACCGTCGTTGTCATCGACACCGACAGGCCACTTGCGTCAGCGGATGCAATATGAGATGTTCCGGGAGTCTCCAAGAGTTCAAGGCCCTTGGGGTTATAGTACGCCAGTTCGAATGTAGTCTCATTTGAGATCTTGGACCGCGTTTTAGCACCTGTTTCAGGCGATATCATCTTCGTATACTCTTCCATCTCCGGGACGAAGGATGGGTCACCAAGTTGTGTTCGCTGGCCATAGCCCCATTTGATGGCTTCGACCATCAAGTGTGTAGATGCATTCGACTGGCTCGGATCTTGGAAATGGTCATATCCACTCAACGTATTCAGGGCACTGAGAGCTACTACACCACCAGACGGCGCATTCGTGCTGGGCAGCTTGTGGCCACGATACTGAATGCTAATGGGTTCCCGATGTGCGAGGGTGTAATTCTTGAGATCCTCCATCGACATGGTCCCATTGGCGCTTCTTAATGCATGAATCGTCGCTTTGGCGATAGCACCCGCGTAGAAAGCATTAACGCCTTCATTGGCGATTGTCTCTAGCGTGTCTGCATATCGCTTGCGGGTCATTGTCTCACCCAGCCTGACGCGTCGCCCCCGTGGTGCGAAGTCTATAGCCCAAGCAGCATCTTCGGTTAAGAAGGCATTGGGTGAGACCGAGTCCATGTATCTGCGTCAAACCAAAATCCATAGTGTTAGCAGTGTCAGTGATGAAGCGGTGCCTGGGGTATTTCCCCTCTCTCTGAGCATCCGACGTACTTGACCAAGTCTTCTGTTACCGGGAACCCGTAGCGGGCAAGTCTGATAGAAGGGGCGATAAGATCAGTCCATTTGAGAAGTCCATAGTTCTTGTGAATGTACTCTGTGGCTCGAAGCTCGCCTGGTACTCCGCTATAATGGCGAAAACGCTTGTCAGAAAACTTAAAGTCATTTCAAGTGCTCACAACCAAAATCAATTGCAGTAGATATGGACATACCTAGCCAAGCCACCGAACATACTGGCATTGACACGGCCCTTGTACATGTCCTGATAGGCCGCAG
Organism: Periglandula ipomoeae IasaF13; assembly: GCA_000222875.2. NCBI lineage: Eukaryota > Fungi > Ascomycota > Sordariomycetes > Hypocreales > Clavicipitaceae > Periglandula > Periglandula ipomoeae. Next base: position 7,480 of record AFRD01000150.1, read on the forward strand.
CCGGAGCCGTCTCACGAAAGTCAACGAATTCGTAGGATCCATTGGCCGCTCGCAGTAGCAAAAAGCCCCCGCCACCAATTCCAGAATGGTACATAGCAACCGTGCCGACACAAAAGACGGTGGACACGATGGCGTCAACAGCGTTTCCCCCATCTTCTAACATCCGTGTGCCAATTCTGCTGCATATACTGCTCTCTGAAGCGACGGCGCCCAGCTTAGGACCGACGTCGTCGCCATGGGCGATTGTTGTGAAAGCCGTCACAACCAGCAGCAATTGCTGGATGGACCTTAGCGACCTTGAGAACATCTGCGATCTTGAGGTATCCGCCTCGGAGAATGTGACACAGCAGATGGAAATATACAAGCCCGAGAAGCTAACCCAATCGTTCTGTGACTGATTTGGTGCGGAATGCTTGACAAAGTATGAGAGGCAGGCGCATTCTATTTCTACTGATTTCCCAATTGACGGCGATCTGCTATTTCGCGGTGTGCTCTCTTACATCTGTTCTGATACAGGAACCATCCCCGCCCATGAATCCTTGGAAGACGGGACAGGCAGCTGCTTAAGTGGTATAAGTGCCGTGCGAGTCTTTGACTCGTCAAATCAAATCTGCACGTTGATGCGGGGAAGCAAACAAGGAAGCAACAATTGACAGCTCTTATGCGAGCTACGCTTCTCAGCCTCTGACGTAAAGCAGATTGTAACTAGGCTTGTCTAAAAATCAGCGATCGGCACAAGACCAGTTGGGCGAAAGTGCAGGGGGCAAGAACTGTTCGAAGACTTTTAGGTGCAGTAGGATTTTGCGTTACTGGGGAGCTCAATTGATCCTTCTTGGCAGCGAAGGTCTCTATGGTCGGGAGGGAGTTCATATCCCTGTAGCTGTGGGCTCGATCTATCCATAGTTATTTATTCCTGCATCCTTCATCCCCATTTTTCGGCGACAGCAAATATGGTTGGTAGACTTGTCTGTAACTGCAGAATTGCTTCTGCAGCGTCAAAATTACCTCATCCCACCGCTTATTTCCTGCTCCTTGCTCTTCCTAGCATCTGATTTTTTTGTCACGAGCAAAATGGAATATCAGGAAGTTGAAATGCAACTCTTGCGCATGCGTGCGCGCGCTCAGCCAAGGGTCGTCTTACATCAGTTGGCCCACATGATCAGCTTTATTCCAACGTCTGCGGATGCTTGACCGTGGTATCTGGAACTTGGCTGCGGTAATACTTATGCCGTGACTGTGACATCGGCAATTGTGTTTGCATTGTCATTGTCGCGTTGTCAATTGGTGTGACAGCGGTTGTTGTTGGTGATGCGACTCAAACCCCTGGACTTTGGGAGCCACAGCGTCTGTACGACATATCACTGTAGAAATCGAGTGCCATTGACATGGTGAGTCTGATCGGTTAACACCAATACGTGCACCGTAACCAATCACTTACTGGTTATTGATCTGGTCACGACAGTATATTCAGTAATATGGTCAATGGTAATACCCGATGGGTATGACGAATACTTGCAGTCATGAGACTCTCGGCGAGTTGAACTGAAAGTGCTCAACACTGGGATGCCTACCATGGCTCTGTGTTCTTACGTGGAGTACGCGGGACCTCAAAAATGTCGGCATATGCTACGTGAGAATTAAAGCTAGCATTAGGTAGCTACCCTGATGATCCGGAATCAGGTTGCGCATGTAGCGATCACGGAGACAACTGTCGCAGTCGTGCACAGATGTGGCTTATCTGGGCTGGCTGAGAGCTGGTTTGGCTTCGTAGGACCTGGTGTAACGTAGCCGGAATATGAGTTGTAAATGTCCGAGTCTACAAACATCAAGGCTCCATACTGTTCTTGCGAGTTTTGTGAGAAATCACTGAGACCTGTAGTGATCATGAGTCGGTCCGTCTTTGCGCAAGAATAAACTCCAACCTAGAAGGGAATGAGTCCGTGCAGCTGACATGCCAATGGTCACGGGAGGAAGCTGTCAAGATACACGCCAAACCGAATACGGAACAGCTTGTCAATGTGATCAAGCACTTCAACACCATTGCTGCAGATTGAGCCAACCATTTCGGAGGCTCTGCGCTCGCGAGCGAAGCCTCATGTCGCGGCTCTGTATGAACGCGCACACGGTCACAATTAACGAAGTTTTTCCCGCCTCTTCTCTCTTTCTCCCCCCGAAGATGTCTCACCATCATTGATAAGTTACCCTGAACGAGGAAACACAGCCAGGATTGGCTCCGGATTTGGTAATTCTCCGAAGCATACAGCTGACGGTCCGCTTTGTGCTAATATTCTTGGAGCCTCAATTGTCGGCTTAGTCGCAAACACAGGATTTCTGCCACCGTGAGTGTTTGCTCTGATGTCAACGTGAGACTTTACCCTGAAGCGAAAAAGATGGGGCCATCATCTCATCTTATCGCCGGATCCCGGACTGGGACGCGTCCTGTGGGCTCATCGGACTCATCCTCTACGAAAACGAGCCCTGAGACACTGATAGTGGGTTCGAGCTGAGTGAGGCTCGAGTAAAATCATGATTGGGCCGAAAGCGAGTTGGTTTGTGTGATGTGTGAATGTGTCTGACATCCGTCCTCGTCCCTGACAGTCAGCTGGATCCGACTATCTGGTCACCAAAAGGCTCAAATGAAACTCTGGAAGGACTCGGTTGTGGAGTTGATCACTATGCGCCGCAATGGAGCCATGATCAATTGCGTTGCAGCTGCGACTCTTGTCCTGCGCAGTTGACAAGACCGTGCCGCGTGTGTTCAGTATAGTCTGGAATGTTGGATGCCATGCTTGGATGCGAGGCGACCGGCTAGCGCTGTCTCTATGTTGTCTAGAATCTGGTCTATTTCAATTGATCTACTATTAGTCCGACGCTAGGATAATTTCCCGACCAGTCTAATCGGAAAATTTCCTCTGCACTTCCTCATTGGGAAAGCTTGAATATGCCGGTTTCAGTAATCTCCCTTTGCAATGGGGTAGCACTTCGACAACCAATTGTCTAACAAGAATGGCTCGGCCACGGCTCCACTTTCTCGAGGGCAAAAATGTGGTTCGTGTAACGACAAACGTTTCTTGTGATTCACATTGATTAGTCTATGCCTTGTTCATCGGGCCTAGGTTCTTTGTACTGTGATAGGATATCATCCCATATCACTGCGAAGAATTTCGGCAGCAAATAACCACTTTTTTCTGATGTGTCTGCCATGTTGGATTCGGAACTGGCCAAGAGGAGAAAGTGCTGCAGCTGTGTGATCAAGGGAGCGATCATTTGGAGACTAGACAATAGTGGACACACTCACAAATAGGAGATACTAGAAATTGCAAGAAATCTCATTAACTTTGTTCCCAATTGGCAAATGTATGACCATTTCCCTTCCTTTCTATTCACTTCTGAGACAAAATAAGGAGAAATTATTACAGGACAAAGAAAACCCCAGCAACAGCCGCCACCAGACTTGACAGAAGGATAGCCCTTGACTGTGTAAATGGCGCACCGGCGACAACGGGATGAGAGGCTGACGCATCTCCAGCACTTCCTGTGCCAGACCCGCCATTGCCTCCATTCGCACCATTGCCGTTGCCACTCCCGCTCCCACCGCTGCCACTGCCATTTGCGCCACCATTCCCATTCCCAGAACCGGATCCTGAGCCATTGCCTGATCCGTTTCCACCACCACCATTCGGGCCTGTACCAGAACCAGAGCCGGAACCCCCTGAGCCTGAGCCTGAGCCTGAGCTATTTCCATTGCCTCCTCCATTAGATCCTCCATTTCCGCCTGCACCGCTACCCGGATTTCCACCAGGCCCGGGCATGCCTCCGTTGCCGCCATTGCCTCCTTGATCTCCTCCTGGAGATCCTCCGTTGCCGCCTGGATTGTTTTCACCGTTGCCTCCTGGGTTACCACCAGGTATACCTGTAGGTATAATGCATGCGTAACCCCAGCTTTGATCCCATGTGATTGTCGGAGCAGTTATTTTCGATGTGGTCTCTGGGAGGATGTTGGTTGCTGTCGCATAACACTCGTCGTCGGCAGCTAAGACGCCAGTACTCGCAAGCAGTGGCAAAGCTGCCACCACTGCAGTTTTGCGATGCATTAGAAAGTTTTGTAGAGAAACCGAAAAGACGCAAAGAGATTGAAAATGTCCCGGATGAGCTATCTCGTCGAGAAAGGGAGGATAATGCGGCCGCGTTGACCCGTGTGACGGACGCTATGGCTTCTAATACTGAGCGAGCGGCCCGTCAGATTGCTTTATAAAAACTCAATACGACCAATACGATTCTATATGAGCTTAGTCTGAAAAACTTTATCGGTCACGCAAGACAGGAAAAATCGACGGAAGGAGTATGAATCTAAACCGGAAGATTTCCATGTATTGTTTTCGATCAGATTACCTTTCAGCCACATCATGTGTCCATGATAGCGAAGTGTCTGTTTTCGGACATCGAATCCTTCTCTGAAGTTTATTCAGCGTCTGAAGATTGGCTTTGCACTCATTAAGAATATAATAGAATCACTTCGGACTGTGGGCTTTGCTGGAATGGATCTAGACCAAGCTGAACAGGCCCACAGGAGCTGCAATGAGTGCCCGACACCCGGACCTTCCTTCTCCGAATACGGACGCGGAACCATGATTTAAAACCTCGGGGTCTACTAAAACTAACCAAAATAGCCTAGCCATATTATGTTTTCAGAAACTTCTCCATGGTTTTGTGAAAAGCAGGTCCGGCTCTTGTGTGAGCTCGTGGGAGACGCAAGAGGAAAGACTGGACTGGGCTGAGAGCTAGCTCCTCCACAACAAGAAGACTCGAAGACTCGATCCTTCACGATTCAAAGTCCCATTATCCGATTCCGGCCGTAAAAGAAAAATTCGGCGATTTTATCCGGGCTTTCAAGTGCGGAATTGCGACCTACAGCCCAGATCACATCTCGAAGTCAATCCTGTAGCTGTGGTGGGACCTGTATGCTTTCGAATATAGCCTAGCTCTTCACATAGGCTTGCTTGTGTGCCGTAAAGTCCATCAGAGTATATAAGAATAATTCGCATCCTAGAAGTAGCGCGTGCTACGGCCTGTCCTATGCTGCTATCTTTTCAAGGCGGTGACTGACTAACACGTTCCCCACGCTCGTTCTTGCTGTATCTGCTCAAGTCGGGTCCAGCCGCCATTAAGTGGCTGCGCAGCTGTGAAGATGGCGAAGATCCCCCTTTGGGCATCTGCCGTTATTGCATGGCATTATGGATTTGCTTATGCAAAGCCTATTCCCGATGACGCGGCAAAAGGCATTGCTACTCTGAACATCCAGCCCGTCAAGATCTTGACAGAAGTGCCTGTTTCCCTGACCACCCATTTTCCAAAACCCACCGATCTGATAATCTGTGACGGTCACACCATACGCATTACTAGACCGGGTTGGGTCAAAACGGTGACAACTATCACTCATACAGGCACCACGACTGTTACAAGGTATGTTTGGACAACCTACAGAAAGCCCGAGATATGATTTGTTGTATGGTTAACAAATCTGCAATTAGCCTCACCTGCCGCGGAAAGGCAACGGATACAAATGTGAATCCTCCGCCAAACTCGATTACTCAATCCCCAGGTCCACCAGGGCCTTCCAAGTCTGACGATAACTCCATTCCCGGGCCCGGCCCTAGCAAGACAAACACTGGTCCTCCGTCGTCGGACACAAATGGACCTGGACCAGGTCCAAGCAATAGCAATACCGGAAATCCAGGGCCGAGCAACAGCAATACGGTCGGTCCTCCCAACTCGCAAACCAACGGACCTGGTCCAAGCAATAGCAACACTGGTAATCCAGGGCCATCTTCAAAGACAGGCGAGCCTGGACCAAGCAATAGTAATACTGGCAACCCAGGGCCATCTGACACTGGAGTCAGCCCAATTCCAGGGTCGACAAAGACAAATACAGGCGGTCCTTCCAACTCGCAAACCAATGGACCTAGTCCAAGCAATAGCAACACCGGCGGTCCCTCCAATTCACAGAGCAACGGACCTGGACCCAGCAACACCAACACTGGTCCTCCAGGACCATCTGATTCTGGAGTGAGTCCTGTCCCTGGCTCGACCAACAGCAATACGGCTGGTCCTTCAAATTCGCAAAGCAACGGACCTGGGCCTAGCAACAGCAACACTGGACCAAGCAATTCTCAGACAGCGGAACCTGGTCCTTCTGGCTCTCAGCCAGCTACATCCGGGCCTGCATCCTCTGGTCCGCCCGGTCCCTCGTCATCTGGTCCCGCGTCGTCAGGGCCGGCATCAAGCTCGCAGCCTGCCAGCTCAGGGCTGGCGTCCAGCTCTGGATCAGGCCCAAGCTCTTCAGGACCTGCTTCTAGTTCAGAACCAGCAAGTTCTTCCAAACCGGCTTCAAGTTCTGCACCGGCATCCAGTTCGGAACCAGCATCAAGTTCGAAGCCCGCGTCTAGCTCGGAGCCAGCGAGCTCTTCTAAGCCAGCATCGAGCTCGGCACCTGCTTCCAGTTCAGCGCCGGCCTCTACTTCTAAGCCAGCATCGAGCTCGGCGCCGGCTTCAAGTTCTGCCAAGTCAAGTAGTGCGCCAACATCCCAGCCGGCAACGACCAACAAGCCCTCATCCGTCACACCCACTAGTACCAAGCCTGCGACAACATGTTCTTCAGTTGTACCTACCAAGCCGGTCTGCGCCTCTGATATACCGAAGGCTTGTTCTGACCTGGGCAACACCGACGGCCTGGGGCTCATCGTCGAGATCCCAGCCTGCGTGGCAGAACTTGGGACATTCGCTGTCGGAAAGGTTTCACAGTGTCTCTTGACAGGCGGCATCAATCCGTTCACCAAGGGAGCCAGCGTCGTCAAGTGCTTGAAGGACAACATCACTGGTTCATGCTTGTCCAAACTGCAGAGCGCGTGTACGGATCTGTCAGGAGCCATCGGCCCCGATTTGATCGCCAAGGTCGCCCAGTGTAAGCTGCAGCTGGGACCGTTTGCCGTTGGCACCACGCTTCAGTGCTTGACCAAGGGTCTCACCAAGGGTGACGATATCATCACCTGTCTGCTCGGCGCCTTGGACTTGCCAAATGTCGGTAACGGCGGCGACGGTAGCTGTGCCGTGAATCCGCCCAAGAAGTGTTTGGACAACCTTCCCTCCGAATGTACGTCCCTCAAGGACACCAACGGTCTTGATCTCATTCTGAAGCTCGTTTCCTGCAAGCTTGCCCTGGGCAACTACGCCATTGGCAAGGTTGAGGAATGTCTCGACCCGAGCAAGATACTGGGAAGCTCCAAGGGAGAAAACATCATTTCGTGTCTCCTGGGGTCCGACATCTGCATCACCGGACTCCCTGCATCTTGCACCAAGCTCATTGGATTGAGCAAGGCCGATCTAATCACCAACTTGCCCAAGTGTATCTCCGATTTGGGGCCATTCGCGGGTGACGGTGTCAAGAAGTGCGCCAACAATCCTGAGTCTGCACAGAGCGTCGTTGACTGCATCACGGATGCTCTCTTTGGCAGCGGTGGTGGCGGTGGTACGGGCACTGGGGGCGGTAGCGGTGGTTCTGGCAGTGGCTCTGGCGGCTCTGGTTCAGGCTCTGGAGGAGGGTCTGGAGGATCAGGTAGTGGAGGGGGCAGCGGTGGATCGGGCTCTGGCTCTGGCGGCGGCTCAGGGTCGGGCGGCGGTTCTGGTAGAAGCGGTGGAGGCTCAGGGGGAGGTAGCGGCGGCTCCGGCTCTGGGTCAGGCTCGGGCTTTGGTAGCGGCAGTGGCAGCGGTTGAGACGTTGACGGCCTGGGCGTTTTCAGTTCGAGGCCTCAGGGAAGCCCAGCTTCAGCGCTGGAGCAGTCTTGCGAAAAAGATAGATTTGATCGATAATACTTTAATATTCACACCTCTGTGTCGTTCTACATTTTTTGCAGCCCCAAAAACTCCAATGCTTGTCGTATTGACGTCAGCAGCCAGTTGTACATGCTCCCAGTCCTGTCCAGGTTGCCGGCGACGCCCTGATTGAGGCTGGACTGTAAGTGCGGCTGAGCTTGCGTGTGAGTTTATCATAGCGTATCAGTCAGGCGGGACCGACCAGACTCTAGTCTCGTCCTTATCATATTACCATCACATCCAGACCAAGTCAGGGCAGGACCCTCGGCGTGGCACTGTGATGATATCAGATTGATTCTCTTATCACTATCACTATCATTGCCATTCTGTGCTTGCATGCGTTGTCCCGATATCTTGCTTGGCACCCAGCAAACAGACTTTCTTGGTTCCGTTACCCCCCATTAGCCAATGCGCCACCCTCAATCAACTTCCAGCAGCTGATACCTGTCTCATCCAATTCTCCGAATACCGACAACTGTCCATCCTGGAATGGATCTCGCATCGCGGGCGAGGGGAAAGCAATGCCACCCTGCCTTTGCGGGGTAAGAGTAAGAGGCTTGTCGACCCCGCGAATGTCCATGTCTCCGTATAAGTATCACAGGTTGCTGTCAATGCTGTGCTATGTAGGACTGCCAGGAGCTGTAGCAGTAGCAGTAGCAGTCAGATTCCGCAGTACAACTGAATCGACGCTGCTATTTGGCCGATTTGTATGACTATACCATTATTCCCAATCGAGCATTAATCTTGCCACACGATGCCTGGCAAGATACGAACTGCCCAGTCTGTGTCCTTTGACGTGCCCGCTGCTGAACAGCCAGGCTTACACAACCGATGGCACCCAGATAGTATGTGACAAGAAAGAACTCGACTCTCCTTTTTCTCAATTCAGAGTTGACACATGCCCGATATAGTTCCATCAATTGGCACCGTAGAGCCAGGAGAGACTGTAAAAATCGAGTGCCTGGACTGGACGGGCGGGCAGATCAAGAATAATGACAGCGCTGATGATGTTCGCAATGTCGACTTGACAAAGATCCACTATCTCACAGGCCCGTTCGAAATTAAAGGAGCCGAGCCAGGCGACCTTCTTGTTGTCAACATCACGGACATCCAGCCATTCGATCACTCTCCCTGGGGCTTCACCGGTGTCTTTGACCGTGAAAATGGCGGCGGGTTCCTTGATAGGCATTATCCTCGCGTGGCAAAGGCTATATGGGACTTTGATGGGATCTATTGCTCCAGTCGACATATTCCTGGTGTTCGATTTGCAGGATTGATCCATTCAGGCATCCTGGGTTGTGCACCATCTCACGAGGTGTTGGCCGAATGGAATCGCCGTGAAACCGAATTGATCTCCGTATGTGCTCAATCAATGCCGGACCAAATTGTTGCGTAGCCGCCCAATGAGACGAATGCTCACGCAGGAAAGGCCGACGTCGACCTCAAAGCTAAAATTGCCCGAGAAGGCGCGAGGACGGTGCCTGGTAGACCCGAACATGGTGGCAATGTAGACATCAACAACATTTCCAGGGGATCCAAGACGTATCTCCCGGTTCACGTGCCTGGCGCCAAGTTCTCTGTGGGCGATTTGCATTTCAGTCAGGGTGACGGTGAAATCAGTTTTTGCGGTGCTATTGAAATGGTGATGTTCCGATGCACACAATTGCCGCCTTTGTGCTTTCATTTGTTATTTATTTTTCTGATATTCTTTTCATGCTGGTCTGACCGCAACGGACTTCTTTTAGGCCGGAATTATTACAATCAAGTTTGATCTGATCAAGAATGGCATGAAGGAGCGAGGCATCTCCAGCCCTGTCTTCAGGCCTGGAGACGTTCAACAGCTCTTTGGCCCCTCTCGATATCTGACATTCGAAGGCTTCTCCGTCGATGAGTCCGGGAAGCAGCATTTCATGGATGCGACAGTCACGTATCGGCAAGCATGTCTTCGTGCTATCGAGTACCTCAAGCAATTCGGTAAGTCGCTTGCAGCCTCGTCACTTTGCCGTGAGTTGTCAACTGGAAGCCGAAAATGGATCGCTGACCCCGACTGCTAGGGTATTCTGGAGAGCAAGCATACATCCTCCTCTCGTGCGCGCCGATCAAAGGCTCCATTGCCGGAATCGTCGACGTTCCCAATGCTTGTACGACACTTGGCCTATCGCTGGACGTATTCGAATTTGACATATCTGTTGAGGCGGAACGCGTCAAGCGCGACCTAGGCTCATGTGCTCTAACTTCTTGAGGAGTTTAGTCAAGAGGTCGATAAACGGCCCTCTTAATGTTTCCTTCATAGTAAAGTCCAAAAATTGGTTTTAGTGGACTAGATTGTTTCCACCAATGTATTTCAATAAACAGCCAGACTACCAAGATTGGATACACGGAATTAATACCCCGCCTGAACAAGCAGAGTTTGTGTCTATTTACAGGTAGAATGACGCACCGACCTCTTTCGAGTTCCATTTCGAGCCTGGTTGGTATCCTCCCCGTCCCGTCTTAGTGCCGACCCCAAGTCGCCAAAGAATTGTCCACCAATTAGTACCCAGCATTCAATTAGTCCACCTATGGCATTTTGTACCAAGATCCGATTTAGTAGCTGGGTGAACACGCCGGCCGGAAATTACTGTCAGACGGTCTGTTCCCAGAGAAACATAAAATGGCCTTCCATCATGTCGACGACAGCGAGGTATCGGCTGCTTGATCGTTAATATGCGCCCAGGATGTGGAGTTCTCTTTTAACCGCTGTCGCAGTCGGACTATGCAGCATTTCGGCTGGAGCCGATGCGGCTAGCCCAGACGATGAATTGAGCCTTATCTCTACGCGCCGCATCACCGACATGGCGCAATTCCCGGACCCAGAATGGTTCCGGCAAATATCGATATGGCTAGGTGCCCAGAAGGATGACGGGACGTGGGCCGACGTCAACTACCTATCGGGATGCTCGGCTCGTAAGTTATACCAAGCCCAATTATTGATAGGATACAGCGTAGGACCTATCGCATGAGCCCAATCGGACTACACTTATGCCGCCGAGCACCCTCTTTAGCGAAAGTGAGATACATGGCTGACATATATATCATAGAACGCGCGAATTGGCCAATTCAAGGTCATTGGAATAGGCTCATAACATTTGCGGCGGCCTGGTCAGGAGCCAATCCCAGTGTGCCACAGAACTGGACGAAAAATGAAGATCTATTACATGCTATCTCCAAAGGGTTAGATTTCTGGTTCAAAAATGATTACGAGCCCGCCGACTGTATGGGCAATGGCGGCAAGAGGTCCGTCAATATTTGAGGAACTTGTTCGGTTGATAAGCACTGACGTGAAATAGTACTTGGCGGGTGTCCATGTGGCACGCCTGGCCTTTGGAATACGGTATGTTGCGCTCTAACCGGCGCCAACGAAAATTACAATGCCAACTAATTCGTAGAACTGGTATGGCCAAGCCATTCTTATTCCCCAGCTGTGCGCCACGACTTGTCTGTTACTGAAAGACGCAAATTTGACGAAGGATCAGCATGCTGGCTGTGAGCGGATCCCTCGCCGGGCATACGACCTCAGGGACGGGGTCTACGGGACGGGAGGGCGAATGACGGGAGCAAACGTTTGTCAATGATTTCCTGTAAATTCGCTTGCCGTACTGCACTTGCTAATTGGGTACCCGATGCCAGGCTGTGTTGGTCATGCAAAACTCGGCTAGTTTGGCTTTGTACACGAACAACGCGACAATGCTGCGAGACGCCTTCACGAGAGCCATGTCTGTTATGACAGTGAGTCCAGCGCCCATGTGTTGGGATGAATCATCTGACCTGTATAGTTTGCCGACAAGCCGATGGAAGACGGCACGTTTCTTCAACATGCTGGAATCTTATACAACGGTAACTACGGAAAAGACCTTGTACGTCGGGTTCCATACAATCTTACGGTCAACTTCTTTTTGCTAAAGAACAATTCAGTTCAATGCGTTCATTCAGCTAGAAGGTGAGGCAACCGGCACCTCATTTGCGGCTGGGAATGCGACTCGAGACGCCGTTGCTGCTCAAATCCGAGGCAACGAGTGGATGATCTTCGTTGACGAGAAGACAAAAGCTGAGCATTGGGACTTTGTAAGTCAAAATACATAACTTTTTTCGCTTCGCGAGATGACCAGTTATTAACCCTGATTTCAGAACGCAATTGGCAGATTCGTTGCATTCCCGACGCAGGATCTTCAAGCTAGTGCCGACATTAACTTCAACGTCAGCAAGCTTGCGGCAGCTGTCGCAGACTTCACCGACACCAACGATGTCAGTGACACAGTGAGAAGATTGCAATCGAACGGCACTGAGAGATTGGTGGGGAACAAGGGCTTTTGGGCCAGCGATTACATGGTATGTGCGAAACCCATGTACTTGAACTGACTTCCTAATATGTCCTAGGTGAATCGAGGAAAGAAGTTCGTTTTTGGCAATAAAATGCTGTCTACGCAGTCTCGAAACACCGAGGCAGTCAGTTCAGCCAATCCGTATGGCTATCACCTTGGACAAGGCACACTCTTTACATACGTGGACGGCAGCGAGTACAAGGACATTATGGGCGCATGGGACTGGAATCTCATTCCCGGAACAACTACCCTTCTGAACAGACCAAGCCTATCTGCGAATGCGACAGCCAATCTCGGAAAAAAAGACTTTGTCGGCGTTGTAAGCGATGGAAAGGTAGGCACGGCAGTGCAAGACTACATAGACCCTTTGGATGGGAGCATCTCGTATCGTAAGGCGTGGTTCTACCAAGAGGATTTTGTCGTGGTGGTGACGTCTGATATCAAGACGGCAACAAATGTTGCTCCCGTCATTACTGTGCTGGATAATCGTGCGACCCGCTACGGTAGCATTTACTTGGATGACAAGACAACACAAACCGATACGGAGAAACAATTCCAAGCAAGAACTTTATTTCTTGAAGGGAACGGGTACTTGTCCTATGACAAGCCTTTCGATCTCACCATCTTCCAAGGCAAAAGAACAGGAAACTGGTCTGAGATCTCAACATCGACCGCCGGAGTCACCACTGCATCAATATTCTCTGCGTACACCACCACCAATGGACAGTCCTCTTCATATGCTCTCTTCCCGGCATCGAGTCGCGATAGATTGTCCAAAGAGCTGAAGCACCCAACAGTCATCCCCATCATCCGAAATGGTATCAGTGGAGCCCTGGGGTCTGGCAGATTGAGTCTGGTTTTCTGGCCGGATGGCGACAAGAGCATCAAGCTGAATCTGCGGGAGATAGGATGGGCAAGGCAGGCACAGTCACCATCACTTCCGAACAGCCTGGTGCGTACATCTTTTCCAGCAAATGTAAGCGGGCAGGGAAAGACATGACATTGGTCATCACTGTCAGATCCGACCCAAAAAGCTGCAGAGGCTTCCTTTTCACTGCAATTTGACGGGATGAAGGCTCCTGTCAGTGGTGTGGATAGTCGAGAAGGCAGATCTGGGGATGACGTCGTGGTGAAATATACTGTAAACCTTCCCAGTGGCGGAATGGCAGGGTCGTCAATGTCGCGGAAACTCTACATAAGGAACACATGAGTCGCAAAAGATACAAGAAATTATTTGACATGGAAGCCAGGACAAGGCCTCGTCACCGTCTTGCTCGCTATCACGGTTTTGCCAGCTGTTGCCAGTGCCGTGGCTGCCACTGACTTGCGTATCGCCGCCTTGGTGCTGATTCTGGGTGGCGCCGTCGCTGATGGCCAGCTCTGCCAGCTGTGCCAGTCTTGTCGAGCTCTCGATTGTGTCTACCGTGTCTGGCTGTTTATCTCGTGCCCTGGAGGGTTTGCCGATTCGCCTAGGCGAAGTTGTTTGACATTTGGTTTCCAGGACTTTAAAGGTGTTGTGCAGCTCCCGGTAGAGGGCCTGACCAGGATGGTCGCGGAATGCTTCGTCGTTGTAAACATCGTATCTGTTTTCTTTGAGCTCCCTTATAAACTGTGACACTGTATCAAGAAACGTCTGAGAGTGCCCTTTGGGTGCTGATATTGTGATTTCTCGTCTGTCATGAGTGTGAAAAGGGCGACACCGGGGGAAGTGAGCATTTGGGTCGTCGTAGCTTGCATAACATGAACGGGATGAGAAGTAATTGTGGTGAGATGATACGCAGGGCACAGGTCGGCGTTGGTAATGTGAGCTCGACTAAAGCGCTCACGTAAGGATGCGCGTACGAGCAATGCACGCAGTACAAGCCCAGGGACGTGACCTATCGCGTAGTGTAAGAGGTAGATATTGTGGTTCATGTTTCAGTATCGAAAAGTTCTAACAAAGGTCCATTCATATTCAAAAGCCAGATTATTCCAACCATTACTAGCCTCAGCTAGATTATTAAGATGTATAGCATAAACATTGAAGCGCTCTGTTTAGTTTCACTGCAGAAGAGAATACGCTGATAAACGATGTCAACTCATCATCAATTCCATTGATGGGGAATCCAATAGTGCACACAAATCCAGCCCGTACCGCTCTTGTAATTGTTACTAAGTGTTGTTGCAATGATTCTTTTAGTCTGATTTCATACTGTGTCGACAATGTTGTGTCCAACTGGAACACCGTCATATTTTCCATGCTGATAATCAATATAAACCGTTCGGGAGTATCCTTATCCCAACTTTTCATGGGTTCTCGATTCCGCCTTACTGGAAAGCAGAGTTGAAGTCTGTGGTCCTGAATGTGGTCAAATTTAATAAATTGCGGGATATTGTCTGGTTTAAGCTGCCCCCGAATCTTTTGTGTGTAGTTAGGAACGCCTCGATTGGAATCGACTCCGTTACCCCCTCTACGTTGTAAGCATGAAAGCCGTCCCCGTTGAGCTGAGCAATGCGAACCCCGGTTCCCTGAGTGTCAGATTCGTCTTCAGCGACTGCCGCTTTCTGATAAGATGTGACAAAGGTCTGAACGAGTTTATCGCTACTGCAAATAAAAACGCTAGGCCCGCGTTATATGCTTGAGAGCGTCCGCTGGATGTCTTCGTTAATGCTGCAAGAACTGCAGCTCCGCCACCGAATCCATTGGGTCACACAAGTCGCAGTGATTCTCAACTCCAAACTGCAATAGCTTATTAGAGGAATCCTGCATCTCCCGAAGCTTTATAATGACCATCCTGAGAATAATCACTTCAACCGCTCGCAATTCTTGTTGCCGATGAACGTTGAAGCTCCAGGCTCGCAGAATGGCGTAAACTTTCATCGCCGCTCGAGGGCTGATAGCGACCGCTACCTCAGATAAGAAAAAAGGCTCGGGCCTTTCTTGGTTGAGGCAAAGAAAGAACTCGCAGGTGTCAAGAAACAAACGATCCGTTACGTCTGGTGGTCGGCCATTAAGCTGAAACTGGTGTGCATGGCGGCTTGAGGGAGAAACGAGACCACGGGTAGTAATAATATCTGTGTCAAGAGTTAGTGGGACAAGGAATGGACAACCGATGACTGACCCCCAGAGAGCATGCCATTAATATATCAGCCTCGAATTTTGGGGGAGCGTCCTACCTCGTATCCGATGTGCGTGCCGCCGTGTCTTGTCAAATGCCATGACGTGATATGATAAGCCGAACTGTATCGTCAGAGTCTCTGCTCGGCCCAGTGATTCAATGAGAGGCGAAATGTCCGCGAGGAACTGATCCTACTCAGCCTTGTCTGAAATGAGCCATCCATTGTGAGAGTCGTCCGTATTGATGTAGCAAGAGTAGACGTGGCCGCTTGGCCCTCCGCGAGGGAGATTCAGCGCACGCCTAAGACACGACAATGTGACGTGCGGCGGCTGCGGCCATGTGCTGAAATTTGCAACTTCTTGGGGGAGGAGGTGGAAAAGCTGGAATGTGTGAATTGGTCGCTGCGGCCCGCTGGCAGTAACGAGGATCCAGCCCACGTTGTTTAATGGTCGCTCGTTGATTAGGGGGGCAATACTTTGTTGCAGTGGGGGGCTTTGGGCTGATGAGACCCCGGGAAACGTCTTCTGCCGTGCTTAATAGCGACCTTCGTCTCTTTCGTGCCGGTGAACTGGTTTTAAGTATCGCACCTTTTGGCCGCTATTGAGTTAAATGGATTTCAAACAAAATGACAGGATGTCGCAAGATTTCGTCTCTGTCCGCGCAGAGAACCAGGTGTGCCATTCGAGGATAGCAGAAGATTTTGGTTATTTAAAGAGCAAACGTATGAGGTTGGGTGAACTGATAGCAAAGACGTGACACTGACTCGCTGTGCCCCACTTTTCATAAACTGATGCCCTGACTAGTGTACACAGCTACTATAGATTCTTCACTAGAAGCATCTAAGTTTTTGTGTTTTTGTGGCATATAAAAACATATACACTAGGCTCGTTCGTCTGCCTTGGCAGATGCTCTGGTAGCTCAAGTAGGCGTTTTGGGTCAAAGCTCTCTGTGCCAAGAATGGCTCTCGCGTCCGGCAGCGTGTTTTCCTACACAAGCATGGCCAGCGCTCGAGGCGAAATTCCTCGGTACAGACGCCTAACACTCGTCGTGAACGGGCCGCTTAGGACGGGGTAACTGTATCCAGCACGGGCATAATCACAAATGCAGGTGCAGATTGCAAGAGCCTTGACGAAATAAGTATCAGTGTCGAGAATTAAGTTGTCGCGATGAGGCATGAAATTCATAGACACCGAACTAACGTCGCTATAGTCGACTCGGTTGTTATATGGCGTATCATCAACATGCAGACGATTATCCGAAAGAGCCAAGAAGTCGCGATAAAACTAGTGAGAACGGTTAGACAAGTTTATAGACAACTGATGTAAAGGGGGGCGAACCTTGAAGCGCTTTGCCTCGGGCTCGTCCTCTGGGATGGGATCTACATCGGCAATAATAGAACCACTGGTCAAGGAGGAACTGGCAGGGTGTTGCCCACTCTCGTCCAAGCTTCCCTGACGCTTTCGCTTGCTGTTTGAAGTAGTTGGGGGAGGGGAGGGTTAGATTCGGCACGCCGCTAGCCACGGTTGTAGGCAAGGAAGTCTATCCATATTGTCAGCAAAGCATGAGCATATGGGGAACCGAGCGTCTTTGCATACTGGAGAGCGAGGTGCTGGCCTGAAGTCCTGACTGGTCCTGGCCAATGTAGCGGTATTGTGCATGTATTGTTGGTTTGCTTGAGGGCATTCGAGCATCTGAAGCGGAGCTGGTGTTCTTCCTTGCTAAACAGACTATAGTTAGCTTGTGAATAAATAGATTATACTTTGGGCGCGATGGGATTGTCTGACATACCTGAGAACCACATAGCGGGATCTCGGGAGCATTAGAGGCGCTATCCGAGTCGTCAAGCACGATTGCTTGCTCGTAGCTACAGCCGCTGCCATGGTAGGTGGGCAACTGGCGAATGAAGCTTGGTGTTTGTACCATATACTCATTGAGCTCATCGTCCGAGTCGGTAATGAGAAGTGGGTTATTCCATGTACCGCCGCTTTCTTCGACTATGCATTCCAAATTGTGCTGTGGCGAATCCATTTTAGAGTTGCAAACAGGCTGCTGCTAGGCTTGTAGCTGAAATCTGGATAGAGTTGAAGAAGGTTCTGGTGAGACTGAAAGGTAGAGGAGCAACTTGTCCAGGTTTGCATTATAGGGAGGAGGGGAAATGAAAAAGAGGTAGGAGAAGATTCCCCCCTCCCTATTACCAGCAAGCCTATAAGTGGTACTAGGCTAAGCGAGAAGATAATAGGATCATATTGTCATGGAAAGAGGTTATAAGGGCAAGAGAGAAGGTGGGATATTAGGAAAGTAAAAAGCATTAAAAATATAAAAATATTACTTTAATAAAAACAAGGCTTTTAGTAATAATATAGGTATTATAGTAATATTATAAAATTTATTATATTTAAGAGGCTGCCTATATTAACATATAAGGCATACTAATTAATACATTATAGCTATTATAAGCATTGCATAAAGGGCTATATAGCTTAAAAAGAAACATTAGGAGTACTTTTGTGTAGGGAACGCACTAAAATTAACCTTTCTAAGTTTGGCTAGATCCAGTGCGTTATTTACGTGCCCGAGGGGCAGATCACAAGAGTGACACACGGACATGGCTTTGAGCTTGAAACCGGATCAGCCAATCAGCCATGTAAGAAGTCGCAGCATTAGCTTGATGTCTGCTCCCACAGGTATCCGGGATCTCCGATTAAAGGCCAGTCAGAGTAGGATGTTTGTGGAAGCGAGCAGGTCAGTGGCAGACTAAGTATGACGGCCTCCTGCGGTACACGAGGCTCGATGAACTGGTCGATGATGTCTGGAGTGCATACATGGCCCACGGCCAAGGGGTTCAGAAGCTACTTGCCACATTTCGGCGCATGAGCGGCTGCATGAAATATCCAGAAGCGCAATCAGGGAGGCGGATGAACGGCAGCAACTAGACGGCAGAGGTCCTCGACTAGTCCTCGAGGTCCTCTTTTTGTAGGACGCTGTCTTGGTGTTGGGTAGCACGGGGAAGGAGCCATGGGTGGAGATGCCATTGACTGTAGCGTCTGGGTCGGCTCGACTCGAGTAAGGACGACTCGCAGCACTCTGGACTATTACCACGATCGACACACGCAGGCTGCGTATAACAGCAACACCTTCTGAGATCAACTGTTGCGCTCTCACGATCAGACCAGCAGCTGGATCTGTGACACACCCCACGACTCGGAGCCCACAGCTGCGGCAGTAGAGCAGTAGTAGTGGCAGCAGCAGCAGAAGCAGCAGGTCGTCGTGGTCGCACATACACATACATAGGCGCAGCGAGAGCAATGCTGGCTCTCGGGGTATTATGTGGTCGTTATTTTGACAACACATCATCGGTAGCCCACAGCCAGGCGGACTCGTCCGGTTCTGGTCAACAGATGCGTACGTCTGTTATGCACATCTGCGTGGCCGCTTTCCGTCCATCCATCCCGCCAAAGGCACCACGCAGCTCTGGCGTCTCGAGCCAAGGACGGAAGGCAAACGGCCGCACTCTCCAAGAATCCAGTGCTGCTTTTACAAAGACTAGCGTGACGGCGCTTGTTCCAGGTGTTCCAGGCGTCCGTGGTGCGACGTGTTGGCGGTGCAGCATCAGTCATTGATTGATTGATGCGAGCTTCGATGCCAGAGCCGGGCCTGGTCAGTTCCAGCATCCCTCCATCCTCGTGGCCCGTTTAGGCTGCTTGGACCAATTCCACGCCCAGCCTCTGGATGGTCTCGTTCGCCGCTCTGCCGTTCTTGGTTTTAGCTTACACGCTGTTGTCTAGTTTTCGTCGAATCCTCCCTCAATCGAAGCACACGTCTGTGGCGTGCCTTGAGTGCCTTGACCATTCGACTGCCTCTCCAATGCCCATCTCGCCTTGGGCTGGCCGCCGGAGCCCGAGCACGGCTTCCCACCACCATTACGGAGCACCATCACCACAAGTCCGTTTTGCCATCCGACTCGCGGCTCCCTTCTTTGCCTCTCTGCCTAGGGATTATTCCCCATCATGGTCCTTCCCTGCAAGGTGCTGTTAAGAGCCCCAACTGCTAGCGCAGCCACCTTTCCGTCGGGCTGGATATGGCAGAAAAAAAAGTCTCTTCTGTCACATCGCCAGCCAAATGATGGCTTTGGCGGGTCTAAGTGTCCACGGTGCTGGCATTCTTTCGCCGATTCCTCACACCATGACATCCGCTACCTGTCTAGGCCATGCTGGAGCACTTTTGCTGTCCTTTTCCTCTGATACCTTGGCCTTTTTTTTCATCTCCTTATACGCTGGCCAATCCCTGTCAAATAGTGGCTCTTCTGGCCCTCGGCATATGCAATTGTCCCTTTGCTCGAGTTTGCGTTCTAAAGCTCAAGGTTAAACGCCCCTCGAAGTTCGACGTAATAATTTACACCACAAGCGCACGCTTATCGACATCGTTGGTCAATGCTGCTTCCTGCTCACACCCTCCCCCTTGAGTTGACCCATTATATCCTTGCCATGTTGTTCTCCATGATTTGGTGTTTGTTCTCTTTAGCTTACATGATGGCAAAGCCTATTATACGCTTGGCCATGGGCATATTCGCTCCACCACCAGCGCCTCCATGTTACGCCGGTGATCCACCTCATGCAAGCCGCCATGATCGTCTCGTCTTCTAGCTCCAATGCCGTTGTTTTGTAGTTTCTTGATATCGTATCAAGCGGGGTATAAGAATAACCAGCACGAATAGATGAATGTCGTGATGTCTGTTTCACTTAGAGCATAACGACAAGGGGGTCGTCGTCCAAAAAGTATAAAAGGGGCCGTTGTCTTCAAGATGATTGCAACAATTCTTCTTCCTGTTTTTATTTTCATTCCCCAGAGATCTCCTCAAGCACTTGCAGTCTGTACGAGGAACATTCTTCCTCGCCCGAGTCACACCACGTCCTTCTCGCGTGTTATACAGTCACACAGCCTTACACACCAACTCAGTGTCACTGAAGTCTCTTGTTGATTCAACAAGAAGACTACACATTTACTGGACATAATCTTCTATCCCCATTCCAACGCTTTCCTAAACAGCACAACACACTGCTCGTCTTGTCTGTTTTTGTATTGCTGCCACACCGTCATATCGTCACGTTGCCTCCAAGT
Organism: Periglandula ipomoeae IasaF13; assembly: GCA_000222875.2. Taxonomy (NCBI): domain Eukaryota; kingdom Fungi; phylum Ascomycota; class Sordariomycetes; order Hypocreales; family Clavicipitaceae; genus Periglandula; species Periglandula ipomoeae. The sequence goes on from AFRD01000150.1 coordinate 27,926, forward strand.
CATCACCCAAGACCGAAAAGTTCGAATTACCATTACAGCAATCATCCATCATGTCTGGGCCATTCCAAAACGTGTCTTATTTCATGCCAATGGCAATCCCTGGAAAGGGCAACCAGTACCCCACGTACAGCCACTACTCAATGTCTCCTCCGGAATGCGACGATTCCATCAGCTCGGCTTCTAGAGTCCCATCCTACAGCAACAGCGGATTTACCGGCACTTCGGCAAGCTACATTGGCAGTTCCCACGATTATGACAGTGCTCACTCTGCAAGTGGCATCGACTTTCAAGAATACATGCAGGATCGTTTTTCCAACTCGTTCAATCCTATTCCTCTGGACCGCAGCATGGCCGTTCAAGCTCAAACGTGAGTCAACCGTTCCTCTTGACCTTTTACCTCTTATTGTTGCCTACATGGGGGCAGGGAGGGTCGCAGCCAGGAGAACCGGGGGGAAACAAGAAAGAAAAGGCAGTATTGCGGCTACCGAGATTCGCCGGTGGTCCATTTTTTGCCTGGCCAGCGGCTGACAAGTGCGGGCCTGGCTAACAATTTGGGCATGAACCACATGTACAGAGGAAGAAGAAAAAAAGTGGACGAGAGGTGGCAGTCAAGGAAGATCATGCAAGCCCGATTAGGCCCGATTTGGAAGAGAATGCTAATTCGTCGCTTACCATAGTTCTGGTAAACTCAACGCAAAGCACCGCGAGCTCGTCGAGTTGCAAAAGCAGGCGCAAGCTCGCCTCGCCAAGACGAGAGCGATTCCAGGACGGAATGCTCGATGCGCGCGAGGTGCGGGGAGATTTGGAGTGGACACAGAAGAAAGTCGTGAGTTTTCAACCTCGTCGCCCTGGCCTCCGTCTAAAAGGCCGCCATGACGTACCCGCAATCCCATCCACCAGCACACTGGAATTGAAAGGGATCGTGCCACACGCGCGCCATCTCGTTTTATTTGCTTTTCATTACAGAAAAAGTGTGATGCATTTTCACAAGCTAACGGTTTGCCCATGTCCAGGTCGCTACAAGCTAAGGCTTCTCGCAAGCACCCCAAGGAGTACCGCAAGGCTCGCGAGAGGTATCCTTTTCTCGAATACTAAATTCGCATTCTCGTGACAAGTGGCTAGTTCTTAAGCCATTTTCGTGACAATTTTTTTTCTTGTTCCAATTCATGTAAGCGATCAAAACGGCGGATTTATTGCTACGATTCTACGTCCTTCATTTGCCCGGGATACACAAAAAATGATTTAAAAAAGTATTGCTGAGCAAGCTTTTGTCGGTTTTTGGAAAGTCTGAGGAATAAGTGAGGTTGCGACATTTACGACACTGGCATGGGCGACTTCCAACGGGAGCGACTTTCTGAGCGCGCATCAACGAAGACATGCAGTCGAATTGTGCGGTGAAGTGCACAAACGGCGCGGCAATCTTGCATTCGGTAGTTACTCCCGATCTGTTGCTGCTTTTACACGATAGCCCCTGCAACTGGGCGGCAATTAGGCGCTCACCTCTGTAATCTCTCTAACATGGCGACACGGCGAGTGTGGGGGGTTGCTTGTGGCTATTTCACGATTAATGACTTATGATTGGACAGAGAAATGGGACGGTTCGGGGACTTTGTGACGAGATACGCCTCGATTTCTGCGTCTGCGGCAGCCGGGATCATATTTTTGGTGCCTGGGGGTGCGAGAGGAACGCCAGGATTGCAAGGGGGCCCTGTACTTTCACCGGCGGGACGGTACCAGTAGAGTCGGCTGCTGAGTGATAGACAGAGCCATCATGTAAGAAATGGCATTTCGAAAAACGTCCCAAATCACCGAGACACTGGGGACTACCAGGGGTGTGTGCTTGAACCTGAGAGACGGGAACCTTTCCTATTGTAGCAGACATGTTGAACCAATGAACCACGGCAGCGCAGGAAACTGAGGGTCGGTATTGCTGTACATAGTAGGATACAGGTAGTGGATGCTTTGACGAGCGTGTCGATAGTAAAGTCTCCTGATATGACATGACATTCGATTCGAACCCGGGAGGCGTCCGGCGGCCACCACAAGCCTGTGCTGCCCTGTGACATGATTTTCTGATCAACTGCGGAGCCGTTGTCGATGCGTGTAGGGTGTATACAGCCCTCTCAAGGGCTTTTTTCACGCCTCGTGGGGTTCGTCTGTAGACCGGATCGGGCAGTTCCTCTGGTTGTATGCGGATGCTGTGTAGTTGAGATGATCACGTGACCTTGCCAGATGAGCATAACTCATTCTGGCACAGAACTCATCAACAACCTCCCCAGCAGCTAACCATGATGTGAGCCGTTGTGTTGAAGAGAATAGATGTGAGCGGTGTTGTGATAGCTCAGTCGGCAATCGTCGCCTTTCCAGCGCGAAGCCCTCTCGACTATAGGAATGCGTTCATGTCGTCGCGCGAGCCCCAGACGATCTGGCAACCCAGACTCCCTTCGGCTCCAACCCCAAAGCTTTTTCAAGCTGTTTCCATGGATTCTCATTCGACGTGCTGTCGTAGTATCCTTTGTACCAGAGCTCATTATGCTGCCTTTGTGGTGGCTGCTGAAATCGACTTCCTGAGGCGCGATGCTCAGAAGATGCGCCGACGAAACCTGTTCCTGGGGCCGGACGAACTGGTAGTCCTGCAGGAAGCACAGGTGTCGTTTTGATATGCTCGTCCAAGGGTGCTTGTGAAGGAGAAGTTCCATCGTTGACACCATCATCATCCTCTAAATCAATCTCATCCGCGTTGGCAGATGCAGTGACGGCCGGTGTCCCCAAGGGCGTAGAGTTGGATCCCGTTGCCGAAGCGCGAGATCCGTGATGAGGGAGAGGCTGTGCAGAGGTGACGCTATCCGCAGCGGCGTTGTATCTCCTCTTCTTCTGGGGGCGATCTTGCGCGCCGAAGGATGAGAAGCCCATTGCTTGGGCCATGACTGCGGCATCAGCGTCTGTGGCTGTATCTGGATCCATCATGATGAGACTGGGAATGTTCTTCGAATGGACGCCGCTTTGATCAGAGGACGTGAGATGCGAAGGTATTTCTTGCCTATCTTTTCGTTTTCCTGGGGCCTGCTTCTCCTTCACCGCAAGTGTGGGGTTATCTGTGTTAGATGAGGTGGTGTTGTGACGTGGTTTGGGTTGTTTGTCGTGGTGGTGTGCGGAACGGAGAGAGATCCTCGGCGCAGTGTGAATTTTTGGGGGGTGGTGCGCGTGGTGGCTCATTGGTCGGATTGGTGGAAAGGGCGAGTGCCAGCAATACTGGCAGCTCTTATGGGGGCTGAAGGAAGACAGTGCATTTGATGATTGCTGATGGGCCAATTAGGAATCAAGAATCAAATTCTTCTTGAAGTTGCGATCGATGGGTGCAGTGACAATATCATTCTGAATGAGAAGTTCATGATTCTCTTACTTAATTTTGCGTTTCTCGTGCAAACGAATGTACATGCAAAGCCAGGCTCATCAGTATTACCGTGTGGCGCTTTCAGTGGCCTAGGTACCACCTCATCTCGGATGCGTGAGATCCCGGTGGTTGGGACAGCAGATTGTCGCATCGCAAATAAATACTTAGGGTCTCTTGACATCGTACCAACTCATGTAAACTGACTTTCATGAATATCATTTGAGACACTTCTACGACTAATGAACGATCTTTTGAGGAACAGCTGATTCGACCTTGTCTGCAATTCTAAGACGATACTCCACGACGTCATTGTTCACCCGTTACCATCATAACTGCAGTCTGTGACCTCAAAGCAGTCCAATCACAAACACAACATGTCCGAACAAACGTCAATTACGCTCAGTATTCCCTCGAAATACACATCCACAACCTCTGAAGCTGCCACAGCTTCACCTCCCCCATCCATAGAATGGCTGACTCGCACATGGACCGTCACACACTCGACCCTCGCCATGTGGCGATCCGCGCGCAATGTCCGCATCACGTACAAACCTCTCCAGCCCAAAGGTGACGGTAGGACCCGCATAGATGACCTGGTAGAATACGAGCCCTCCAACAAGACCGGTGTATTGAAATCTGTTGAAGGCGTAGATACACAGTCCTCACAAGGAGGATGGGACTGGCGAGGCAAAGGATGGCTCTTCTTCGTATCGAGTCACTGGGAGTTGTTAGGCTGGGGAGAAGCCACCACTGCCGAGGGAAAGACGGAGAGATGGGCCGTTACATGGTTTGCGCCTACGCTGTTTACGAAGGAAGGGGTTGATATTTACAGTGACTGTGCGGAGGGCTTAAGCGAGGCGACATATGGGAGGATCGAAGAGGCGCTGAAGAAATTGGAGGCGAAGGATATGAAGGCTGTGGAAATTAAGCTTCCGTGGACGGGAAAGTGAGATAGGGGGCGCTTAATTTGGTTTGATGGATGAACAAAATGCAGGGCCCGCGACGTTGGTAGTGTGATGGAGGTAATGGAATATTGGCTATCATGTAAAGCATATGGGTATCTTGATTTATATATCTACTCGTTAGGCATGTTCACGACGGCGACGATGCTCAGAGTCCCGCGAACGAGAACGCGAACGTCGTTTTTCCGAGTGACGCCGGTGTTCATGTCGTCTTCGCCCACTCTCGCGGTCTCGGTCTCGGTCGTATCTGTCAACCCGCCTCTCCCTCGACCGTCGACGCGTCCGACTAGAGTCTGGCGATGCACTGCGATGCCTCGACTCTCGCTCGGTTCTTCTGCTGTGCCTTTCTCTCCGCCTATCCTCCTTACGCATCTGGCGGAGATCCTCTTCTTGTTCTTGCTGAAGCTTCTTTCTTTCTAGCTTCAGTTCCCGCACTCGCGAAGCACCTTTCTTCATCATAGCCAAGGGATCATTGGCAGTGATTCTGTCTGTATCTCGTTGTTTGCGCCTTGGATCGTCGTTGCCCCAGACATCTTTCATCGGCTCTAGTTGACGATTCGTATTGCCCTGAGAGTACCAAGGATTCTTAATGCCGTCTTTTCCTGCAGCCTGGGACAATCGCATAGTATACTGGTCCTCGTATTCTTGCTTCTTCTTCCGCGCCTCCTTCTCGGCGTCTTCATTCTTCTCCGCGTGCGCTCTGCTCTTTTCGTCGCCGAACAGGTCGATATGCCCTCGGTGATCGACAATTGGTGCGGAACTACTCGACTTTTGCGACGGCACAAGGGCTTTCGATGCAGGGTCGTTGCGTTCCTTTGCCAGACGGAGTTCAAAATCGGTGTCATCCTCGCCTTCTCGTTTGCGCTTTCGTTTCGGTCGTCCCGATTCTATCCTGGATTTCTCGGGTTGATAACTTTCTTCTCCTTCTCCTTCTGTTATCGCAGGAGGTGCTTCGCCTCGCAATATGGCTAGTCGGCGTTGCGCATCAATTTCCTGCATGCGCTGCTCTTCAGCTTCTTCTGCCGCCTTGGCTGCCGCTTCATCGCGGCGGACGCGCGCGATGTTGTCGGCATTGTAAACGTTCCAAGACTTTTTGCCCAGCAAATGCCTACATTTCGCTCGATCAGTAAAGTCCTATAAACACAGCCGTGCTTTTCCCTTACAGAGGCATCGTTGTCTGCTTCAAAGTCAAAAGCTGTCACGAAGTGATGACACGAAGCCCCAGCTGCAAGCTTTCTGACTCTTGTTAGTCTCAAGCCAGCAGCAGCTTGATCGCGGGGCGGTGCCACACCGAGCTGGGTGTGACATAATGCACTAGGCCTCTTTGGGCATTTGCTCTCTGAAACGACAGTGAGACTGCCAGAGCCCCAAAGCCCCTCTGTCCAGGCCAGGCGCCAGCGTCAGGTCCAAGCTCCCCTCGACATTGATGTGTCTGGCTGCTTCCAGGCATACATCGCCACTACTTACGACTACGTTGCCTTTTGTTGAAATCTCCTTTTTTTGCCTTCTCCGGACACAATTTAGCACAGGCATAACATCTCTCCTTCTCCTTTCCGATCCGATTGAACCTACAACACCTAGCCTGTCGATTTGCTACAATGTCTAGAGCACCTCCCCCCGGCGGTGCAGGCAGGATGCTGCTTAGCGGTGGGCTGCCAGGAAGCAATCCCCGAATGCTTCCTGGCCAGGGCAGACCACCGCCGCCAGGACAGTACGGCGGCGATCCGGGTTATGGGAACCCACAAGGATACAACTATAGAATGGACCAAGGACCTCCCCGTTCTCCCGGCATGCCTAGATACCAAGAGAAGAGCGCTCCTCCACTAGGCGCCGGACGAAGAGTACCCTTGAAGGTCAAAAAGGTTGCCGATGAAGGCTTACGGACGAAGCTGGTTTTCGACAACATGTATGAATGTCTTTGCTCGACCTTACAATTCTTGCGTGATCACTAACAAGCTTTCGATATCTAGCTGCGCTGTTTCACAAGAAGACTTCCCCCGAGATCTCCAGAATCCAAAGCGTCCTCACGATGGATCAGCTCCGTTCTATGTTCTTTTGCGATGCGAGCGACCGGAACGAGAATACGCCGTAACGGTGCAGTCATTCCATCATTACGATCCCGGCTGCATCAGTCTGACTGATCCCCAACGTACCTGGTGTCAAATTGGTTTCACAGATGTATTCTCTGGAGAAGTTTACGACCCCTTTGCATCGGGAAACAAGGTACACTTGGGATCAATTGACCTGGAAATCGGGTTCGCCTTGCCCGAGAAGAAGACTACAGACGTTCCATACGACGAAGATGATCTCGCCGACGAGTTCATCAAGAGATATAGAGACCAGATCCTAGCTCCTGGGCAGAGAATGCTTATGGAGATTTTCAGTATTCCCCTGTACATTACCGTTAAGACTGTGTCGCTCTTCGATCTCTTGACATCATCGGAGGACACAGCTAAGCAAATCAGCCGAGAGGGTCACTCCAGAGGTATTCTTATCGAACAGACTCGAGTAGCGTTCCACCGAGACCCCAGCCGAGATGGTAATGGCAAGTTCAAGCTTAAGCCCTCTTTGAGCAAGCCCAACTCCAACGCCATTCTGGCTCCAGACTTCAAGTTTGAGGACATGGGTATTGGTGGTCTGGGCAATGAATTCTCAACCATTTTCCGTCGAGCTTTCGCCTCGCGAGTGTTTCCTCCCGGTCTTGTCGCCAAGATGGGCATTCCCCACGTCAAGGGAATGTTGTTGTACGGTCCTCCAGGTACCGGAAAGACCTTGATTGCCCGACAGATTGGCAAAATGCTCAATGCTCGACCCCCCAAGGTTATCAATGGCCCTGAAGTACTGAACAAGTACGTCGGTCAATCCGAAGAGAACATTCGAAAGCTATTCGCAGACGCCGAGAAGGAGTACAAGGAGAAGGGTGACGAAAGCAGTCTTCACATCATCATCTTCGACGAACTCGACGCCGTCTGCAAACAGAGAGGTTCAGGAGCTGGTGGTGGCACCGGTGTCGGTGACAGTGTGGTGAACCAGCTTCTTTCCAAGCTCGACGGTGTTGACCAGCTCAACAATATCCTGCTGATAGGAATGACCAATCGAAAGGACATGATTGACGATGCGCTCATGCGACCAGGTCGTCTTGAAGTCCATCTCGAGATTTCACTGCCGGATGAGCCTGGACGTCTTGAAATCTTCAAGATTCACACCGCCAAGATGAGGGAGAACAACATTCTTGACCCCGATGTCAACCTCGAGGAACTTGCGTCCCTGACGAAGAACTACTCAGGTGCTGAGATCAATGGTGTAGTCAAGGCTGCCGCGTCGTTCGCCTTCTCACGTCACACCGAGGTCGGCCAAATGGCAGCCGTCAAGCAAGACGTCGCCAGCATGAAGGTCAACCGAGCCGACTTCAGAAACGCCCTGACGGAGGTACGTCCCGCCTATGGTGTCTCAGAAGCAGAGCTCGAAGACGCCGTGAGACTGGGCATTATTCCGTACAGCCAGCACATCAACTCGACCATCCAGGAGATGATGCGCGTTGTCGGCATGATCAGGGAAGATCCCAACAAATTCAGCACATCCGTCCTGTTCCACGGACCCAGAGGCGCAGGAAAGACAGCGTTGGCAGCTCATATTGCTATGCAGTCCGACTTTCCGTTCGTCAAGTTGGTCACGCCAGCGGATCTCGTGGGATACCGGGACGATTTCGCCAAGAAGGACTACATTCACAAGGCATTTGCAGATGCGTACAAGTCGCCTGCTTCTATTCTCATTCTGGACGATTTCGAGCGTCTGATCGGATGGAACCCCATTGGATCTCGATTCTCTAATGTCATGCTCGAGGCACTCACTACATTGACTGTGTCCAAGCCTCCCAGGGTGCGTTTTTCTTTCCTTGTTAACTTTTCATTCTATGGCCTCTACATACACTCCATAGATCATTGGATCTTTGCGCGTTTTTTTCATATATCATATCATCTTCGCATTCCTCTCAGTTATACATTCCACAATCTCTGCATTCCGCCCCATTCATTCTGTAATACTGACAATACGCCCCCAGAACCACCGCTTCCTGGTCTTCGTCACAACCTCCAAGGCGTCCGTACTAAAGATGCTCGAAATAGACGGCGACTTTGCCAAAAAGGTCGCCGTCCCCGCCGTATCAAACGTGCACGAGTTGGCCACCGTCCTCCAGGAATCCAGGACCTTCAACTCGGGCGATATCAACCAAATTATCAACGCGGTGCAGCAGCGCACGGGATCCGACTCCATCGGCATCGGCATCAAAACGATTCAGGACCTCATTTTCGAAGCTAAAGCGGGGGGGCCAAACTCGGATGTGCTGGATACGTTTTTGGAGTTGCTTCTGGAGAAGGTCCAGGAGATGGCGCTGTAGATATGATAGATGGTATAAAATACTCTAATTCATCGAGACTCGGGTTCCGAATTTTGTAGATGACATTATTATCATTACTATCTACGTTTACAAAGTATTGACTTGTTTGATGCAAGCGAGTTAACAACCCTGGTATCACGGACGAGTCTCTTCTTGACTGCTTTAATGATAAGACTTTATTTTATAAGGTCCTATCATTGGAAACACGCTAACGGTACCGTTCGACACACGCATGCACAGTTCCAGTCTCAACATTCGCCATGCCATCCATCTATCATGCAGATACACCCGCACCGCAATCAATCTGATACTCCGAATCCGCGTAGCCAAGTCCCCTTCGCAAGGACGAACATGAGTCTCCATCCTCCATGACTAGCATTTCCAAGCCAGACGTTGTTTCGCACATCATGAATCCACAATTGATGTCCAACGAACATTTTGGGCTCCAAGCGGACTTTCGGCCGTTGATCCCATCCCCTTGATACCAGCCTTCCACATAGCCGGGCCCCTCACACTAAAGACGCTAAGGAAGAAGCGTTCATCTCAAGAGTGGTAGATCGCTGCTAGGTTTTAGCGCACAAGTCGGCCGAATTGACGTAGTGCCAGCCTCAAGGATTCATTGAGCAACGTGGTAATAATTGCTGCAATGGATGGAACACTGCTGTTCTGTCGGGCCCAGTGACTGCGTCCGATATTTAATTTCAACGGTTAAATGTGAGAAAGTCTAGTTCAAGAACAAGTTGACGAATCTCGGCTACCGTCACAGTGGCACCAGAGCACGAAACTGGCAAAAGTGCGCCGGCGCCAGGGTGACGGACAGGGTGTGCCGTGTTGCTGGGACTCGGTGGCGTCGACGGGGAGGCTTCTGAGCAGGGGGTCATGTAAGGCTTGCCTGGGTCTTGATGGTTTTAGTTTGGTAATGCACATTTGTGGCAGAAACAGTGCTGAAGCCATGGATGGGACGGTATCACAGAGGAGCTGACGGTGCAAGGGAAGGGAAGCGGCACGGTTGAGCGAATTTGTGAAGGTGGACTTTATCATGAGGTTTTCGTTTAAGAGAGCATGAAAAATAATGTACAGACGGGCTCGAGGATGCGCAGTACCTACATGGTTTTGACAGTTGGAATCAAACGAGGGGATCAGGACCCTGTGTTGACTGTTGAGACAAGGCAAGGCGGAGCAATCAAGTGCCGGCATCATTGGCAGTGGTGTCTTTGTAGAGTAATGCAAGATGTTGCATTGTCGGACTTGCCACATACTGTTCTGACGCGAAACCAGGACTGTGTTCCAAACTCTTGATTTTGGAATGCAACAGTGCCAATGGGATGAACGCAGCGGTCAGCCAGTTCTTTAACGAATCAAAGTATTCTCCGCTGACCTTGTCGTCGCAGCGTCCCTTGCAGACCCAAACTTGGATCGCAGCATGCGCTGGCTGTGGGCAGGGTCAACTGCTTCCTGATGCACTTACTAGGGCATGAGCAGCCCTATCGGCTACGTACATACTCCGTACATTCGTCCTGTGTTGGTGCTACGGGCATGCAATACATGCCGCGACGGGTTATGGCCCCTTGGCAGATGTGGATGACGGCAAACCATTCGCCTTTGTGTGGTATCCTTTTGTATGTGGTCTAGAGACTCGACGAAGGGAAGTTGAGCCGACGTGAACTCAGGCGACTCCACCACTCCATTACCCTCTGTATTCCGACACAATGTCATCATCGGCATTGCGTCTTGCCGGACGAAGACGCAGGCTGTACTTTTCTTCCCGAGGACAGTGCCGTTCACCGTCGTCGGTCAACGCAACTCACGAGATTATGGCCCACGGCGGTTGATATTGAGAAAACTGGGCTCCGTCACCATCCCTCTGGCTGGAGAGCTCCATGTCACGGTGTTCATGGGCTCGGTACTTCCGTCGCTCGAGGGTCCAGTTGCAATGGCTCTGGCCTGGGCCAAGCCGAGCAGGGGAGCATTAGCGCTTGAATGCTTCATGTGAACGGAACGGGACCGTGCCGGGCTCTAGTTTTCTCCAGTTCTCCAAATCGCTCGACTGTGGTGCAAGACGGCGAAGGGAGGGAGAAGGACGGGAAACTAGCTCCTCGGCTATGGATGGATCTTTGAAGTTCCCACTGTGCGTGGTTATGCTTTTTCGCTACCAAGTTCATTATTTCTGAGTTGTCACACCTTCGTAAGTACGACTCGGACGGGCTTGCTTTATTCCAGGCTTATCGTCGTGTTTCCTTTTGCTCGGGCCGTGGTCATGTTTGCGACGTCGTCTTCTGGCATTATCGTCATGTGTTGGATTGGACTGGATGCGCCAGGCGTTCTCTCTCTGACTCAGTTGTGCCAGTTGGGATAAATGAGTGGAACGATCGAAAAAGCCTCCTTGACGACTCGAAAGTTCAAAAGAAACTTGGCCCCTCTCTTCTGGCGGCCATGATGAATATCCATGCCCTTGTCAAGCTGGAGAGGGAAAGCTGCCAAACGCTGGATGCGACAAGTCGAATTCCGACTGGAATCGGTATGCAGCCATGATCCAGCTACCACGGTCGACAAAGGTCTGAGATCTAAACTCTGAGGAGCCCAAGAATAGCATCATGTAGATTTGCCCGGATTGGCAGCGAATCGAGAGGGATCCAGAGGGTGTCGAGACGAGACATTGTCCTAGCATTCAGTCTCTCTTATCTTCGCCATTGACTTCATCGTCTTCATCATTGGTGCCCCTTTCCCCAATAGACGCGGCCGAACTGTCGGTGGCATTTGTGCAACGGGCTAGCGGGCGAAAATGGAGGAAAGCAATCCTTCAACAAAGCATGTTTGTTTTTTTCTTTACTTTTTCTGCGCTCCCTTGGTCAAGCTGTCCCGCCTCTTGGGTCCAGTAAAAAGGTCTGGTGTGGCACTAGAATGCGAATAAGGGAGGTGCGATGATGGTGCGCGGCTGCCTCACCATGGTGCAGCGGCTTATTGGCACAACATAGGACTAGCTTGTAAATTTTCATACAGTAGACAGCATCGAGGAATAGAGAGAGCCGCACATTATTAACCGCAGGACACAGCAGGAGTCGAGGCATCCGATATTGAGCTCTGCCAGATGAGTCTACGGCTCGAATCGAGCATGGCAACGTCGATAGGGTGTGGTGTGCCATGGTGCAAGCAAAGTGGTAAAGCTTGTAGTCTAGCTTCTTGTCATGGCCGTCTTTGCAATACACAGTGGATGATGATCTGGTCAATTTGCGAGAGTGAAATGGAAACGGTTGAGCAGATCCCATCTGGAGATGACGTCCGATGAATCCGACCTCAGCTGAGATGTCTTCAAACAGTCCAGTCGCATTACTCAAGCACAGGCCGGCGTAACAGAGCAGTAGATACTAAATTACTGGCAGGTCAGTCCCGTCATCTCCAGCGCCCAGCCAGCGTCCAGTCCCATTCGACGTCGGCCCGTGCTGATCTGTTGGGCGGTGGCCACCCGCCGGGGGCCAGTGGCTTCATTCATGGTTCTAGGGCCAGATTACTGTATGATGGCAAGCGCAATGCCATTGTGTGGCTGGGGCTGCTGGGCTGGGGCGCTGGGGTGTGGCACCTTGGGGGCAACATTGAAGTCGTCAATCTGCGTTTGATTCGCTCCAGGCCGCCGGCTCAGCAGGCGACATGGCTGCTAGCTCGGCGCCTTGGACCGCGTAACCTGGGTCCCTGCCCAATTGCATTGCAGTGGTCATCGGAGCCGTGCATCCCTGTCGCCTGTCCAAATGGCTGGGAGGCTCCGGGCTCTTCCCACGAAATTGACAGCACAGGTGTACTGTACATAGTGTTGTCACGTCACTGTTTTCTCTTCTGCACTCTGCTGGCCGTCGTCTGCGTGGCCATGGCCACCACCACCCACATCAATTCTGGTGGGCCGCATTTTTCTACAGTCCTGGCCAGGGTCCCTCGTCCGTCATGCGAGTGTTACTGTAATTAATTAAGACTCATTTAGATATTGTATTACGGGCTGTGCGTGAGGCTTTGCAGCACATTGAACAGTTACGAATAAACGCACTCCGTCCTCCACACCTGGAGATTGATTGCTTCAATATATCATTATATGTAGACTAAACGGCCGGCGTGGTGGATGGATGGCTGGCAGCCGAGATGGTCACCCAACCATCAAGTCAAGTCAAACAAGCAATCAACCTTGAGTGAGGTGCATTGGTGGACAGGGTGGACATGGGCCATGGACTAGGCTAGCCCAGCGAACGGGCCAAGTTCAAGCGCAATTGCTGTCTGGTGCGTGCACCATCCGATGCCCAGTGCCCAGTGCCCAGTGCCCAGTGCCACCGTCATGTCATGGCAGAGATAACGACGCCGGCCGGCTACTGTGGGCGGGAGGTGCAGCATGCAGCCCATCCATGTCCATCCTCTTCCCCCCCATCTTCCGTGCCCACCCACTTCCCCATCGAGCTCTCGCGACGCTCCAAAACAGACCAGACCACGGCCGGTGTTGACGTCTCTTTCCTCTGCAATGTCCATTTTCTGTCCTTGTTCCGGTTGTGTTATGCTCATCTCCAGCCTGCGCAATTAGTCGACCCGCGGCGTTCGTCATTATCTTCCATTTTCGAGTTCTTCGAATTGTTCCCCAGGAATCAGTCACCTATGACGCCAGGCTAAGTCTGCACAACGGTTACTTTATGGCGTCGTGGGCAAAGGTACGTCGTATCGCACCAACGTCTCTCCCGCTTAACTGATGCGAACATCTTTCCCGAAATACAGTGACGGCAGTCCTGGGCAACACGGGCTCACGGTCTTGCGTCAAAGACGGATGGCAATGGACTCCTCTGATCCTCCGGCCGCAACGCGGCAGTTACCAGGCCTATCAACATCAGGCAGCCTGAGGGGACATCGAACGCGCACACAAACGTCACCAAAGCGCACCGCGGCAAAGGATGAGAAACCTCGCAAGGTCTCTCCTCTGCCCTTTAGATCCTATCCCACCAAGGCATCGGCACCCGCAGCCAAGCCTACGACGACCAAATGGATACCCAGAACTCTTGCGCGTGGAGCGTCGACCGCTTCAAAGCCACTCGTGCCGTTGTCGGAACGTCGATCTCGCGAGGAGAAACGAGCTGTCCCTGGAAAGACGGAGTCCGATAATGCAAATGCAGAGGTAGCGCCAGATGGCAGTTCCGCTGGGCGTGAGGGACGTCAATTTACTGTAGCGAATGTGGGGAACAATGGAAGGATTTATCTCAGGTATGGCGCATTCGACCTTGCGGCGCTGCCCATCTACTGTCAATCCGGGGGAGGGGTTCAAGAAAGACAAAGGCGGCAATGAGGAGCTCATAGGGTCTCACTCATTTGCTGGGAATGCCCGTTGAAACCGTTTTGTGATGGAATGCTGACTTTGATGGTGCTAGGCCTAGCGTCCGACCTGCTCACCAACGGTATCCTCAACCAAACTTTACTTTTCCCATTACGCCACCAAGCACCGCCATTGTGGATAGTTGGAACCCGAGCAACAAAGCAAAGCAAAACGATATAAACACCATCACAAAGGGGGGAGATGAAAGCAGCTTTCAAACAACACCATGGACTCCCACAACAAATGTAACGCCTCTCGTGGGTGACAGACAGCTGACTTCAGATGCGGAACTCTTGAGCCGCCCTCGACGACATCGACGAGCCATGTCGGACAGCACGGTGCATGAGGCGGGCGCCAGCAGAGAACAAGACACTCAAGTCTTCAAGGTTGCCGTGTCAGCTGCCGTTGGTCGTGATGATCTGCGTCCTCGGACAATGGATGACTTGGACGCCATCGCCAATGCTCCTATGCTCAACGTCAACATACCATCATGGCGCCTCGGGACACCCCGTTTCACCTTGCGAGGAACGCCGATGCTTCGGGGCTCTTCGTACGCGCCAACTGAGGATGTTCGCTCCAGCACCATGTCCGGCCTCAACTCTTCCTCTTTGGTTCCCAATTCTTCTGGGCACGGCTTCTCGGCCCGATGGCCCAACGCCTTGGCTGTCCCTTCATCTCGTACACCCTTTATAGCTCAACGCGGAACTCTTGGCATGCCGTCCCCCCGACTGTTACGGCCATTGCGCTCTACATATATGTCGACCCACGTAGTGATCGAGCCGGCCATGTTCACGGACTTGACCTTCAAACCCGCGTGCGACGACAGACTCGTTGTGCGATATTCTGCTGCAGGTGCCGTCACAGCAGCAACACCTCCTCGGCTTGTTGCCGAAATTACATCGCCTAGCTTTCTAGACTACGAGCTGATCTCCGATTTCTTTCTCACCTTCAGGTCGTTCTTGGAGCCTTCGGATCTTCTTCGAATGCTGGTCGCCAGGTTACGGTGGGCGCTAGATCGGGATGACGAGGTTGGCATGATTGTTCGCGTTCGAACTTTTGTTGCCGTTCGACACTGGATCTTGAACTACTTCGTGGATGACTTCCTCACCGAGTATAGCCTACGAGTAACATTCTGCAATCTCCTAAACGATTTCGTTGATGAGATCTCCCGAGAGATCTTTTCTCGCAGGGTCCAGCTCAAGATCCTCGCGGAACTCAAGAAGTGCTGGCGCCGAGTTTGCGCGCAGTATTGGGACGGAGACGAATTCGACGATTCTCTCGGCCCCGAAGTTCCCATTACCCCCGGAGGCGTCGCTGGCAGCCGCGATCCCAGCTTGGATCCCGCCACGGCAACCGTAGCGCTCCCCATAGAACAGGGCCAACAAGATTCCCCGGTGCTGGCATCACAGAGCTCCCCTCGCCATCAACAGCAACCTACATTTCGCAGCGAGGTCCCGAAGCCAATTCCAGTTGGAGACTTTGTTGTTCTAGACAATCGCCCCGGAACACCGGAGGAACAGATTAGCAGCCCTGTTGGCCTGGATCAGAGCCCCGCATCCCCATATAGCTTGGCCAGCATGGACATTGTGTCCTGCTCATTTCCTGGCAACATGAAGGCCTTCAACCCCAACACGGCTCATATGATGGCGGCACATCCCGTCCCATCGACCGCAATGGGCAATGCTAGTGGTCCGATAGCAACGACACCCAAGACACTCATTGGCAAACGAGTTCGCCCGACGCAAACGCACAAACGCAACAACAGTCTTTCCGACTCCTTACGAGAGCACCAGTCTGATCGAGCATCATCCACGGACCAGGAATACTTGCCAGCTCTGTCAGTTGGGGGCAGTCTCGTCCGTGGCAATCTGCTCCATCCTGGTCAAGCTTTTGTCGATGTCAACTCCGCAGAACGATACGGGCATGCCCACCGACAGACGACTGTTTTCCAGCCCAAAGCCCGCGACTTCGCCAAGGATGGCATGTTGGGTGGTGCCATGTCCGGTTATGGCATGCGAAGGCTGCTACGAAGTGTACGCAAAGCTCTGAAAAACAGAGGCCAAGGCTTTTACTCAAACCAGCAAGCTCTGACTGATATCCAACCCGTGGGACCCAGGGGTGCTACGGTCAACCGCCTTCCTGGAACGGCCATAGTACCACAAGGAGCTATTCGCCAAAACGGCTCTCGGCCTCCAGTCAGAATCGATCTTCTCGGCGCTGAGGTTGCCGAGGACTTCAAGAAGGCTATTCGTGAAGAGGAGGAAGTAGCTGCCGCCGCAGCCGCAGCCGCAGCCACAGCCACAGCCGGACCCCAGCAATTTGGTGACGATTTACTGCCCGCCCCTCCGAACTCTGCACCATTGCTTTCGACATTCCCGGAGGACTCGACATCTCAGATGGACTCAGCCACGCTGGAAGCCTTGACTGAGCACCACAAACAGAGGCCATTCAGCGACATGGCCATAACAGTTGGTAGCAAGTCCATTGCGATTGTGGACGACACGGTGCCGTTCGAGATGCCCTCCATTCACGGAACATATGGCGGCGAAAACGCATCGGTTGACACCTTTGGCGATTCTTTCATGAGGGGCGCTGCGGATCCAACGCCGCCAAACACGCCGCCGTCGCAGAATCTCGAAGGCGGAACACCTCGAAGATCATATCTTCTTAACCAGCATGTCATACGACCAAAGGAACCTGAGGATGTCTTGCCCCCATTCATCCCCGATTTGGCCACTCTAGAGGGCAGTCAGAGTGCACGCGCCTCTGAAGACCAAACACGGCCGTCTATGACCTCAACACGAAAAGGGGGTAAGTATCCGCCTGTGAGCGGGGGGACATTCCGATTGCATCGGAGAGCTCGGTCATCCAAGAGCCAACAATCACTCAACTCGATATTGCATCGTCGAGTCACGTCCCTTGGGAGCGCCGGTGTCCCACCTACATTGCAAAGCTACGACGGCCCGAGAGAATCAGACGAGCTGGAAAGAACCCATTTCTCTCAGGTTGCTGTACCTGAGCCACTTCGTGTATTACGCAGGCGGCCAGGGGGTGACCTCCGAGCGGTCACGAACATCGGCGATTTAGACCGCTCTGTGTTGCGAAGATCCCAGTCTGTGGGGTCTCTTGCTACCTACACAGAGTCGATTCGCAGCTCATATATGCTCAGTACGCGCCCCAACTCCGCGGGCGATTTGGATACAGACGTCCCGTCCAGCAGTCAACGGCGGGCAGAACTATTCTCGCTCGGGCAACTCGCGGACAAGCCCACAAAACGGGATCTATCACTATTTAGCACGCATTCTTCCAAGCCCATCATGCGACCGTCCTTCGAAGTCGAGGCGCAAAAATTGGCACAAATACCAGATGACGATGATGGCATAGAGTCGGCACTGTTGAAAATTGAGGGCAAGTTCATGCCCAAGAGACCAGTCAAGTTATCCATCATCGGACAAAGCGCAGAGCCCAGGGACGAGAACGATGGTCAGGCCAATAGTCGCGCCGACCCTGCCACAACCACAGAGCCAGCTGACTGTGTGGACACTGACAAAACGCCCAAGTTGGGCAGTTTCGCTGACACATTGATGCATCCGGCCTTGAACGATGATCATCACGACTCAGACGTTACAACGGATGAACGCGCGCCAGATGCACACTTATCCGCGAGAGTATTGAGCTCATTTCTCTCAGAGGCTTCTCATGATTCCTATTGCTCTATTCCTCTCTTACAACGTGGTCTGGGCGATGAGACAACGAAGACCAAGGCTCAGCTATGGACTGAACGGTCAATCCTTCGCGGCTCAGATGACGAAGATTCGTTAGACGAGCAAGGCCAGGGGCAGGATGAGAACGCAGCCAGCGGTGACAAGCATTCGTCCTTTGACTTTGTGCAAAAGACGGCTTCCATGGAAAATATTGAAGCGGGAAATGTGCCCTCGATGGCCTCGGCCATGGAAGATGCGTCGTTCTTGAAGGATGACAGCATTGATGGCTCCGAATTGTCGTCAGATCTATCAGACGATGATGATGTTGACTTTGCACAGCAAGAGGTCGACACACAAGGCAGACACGTCTCTGGTTTCGGATTACCTATGCATCCTCTATCGGACGAACCAGCCGCTGCGAGGTCACGTCCACCCTCTGCGCAAATTACCTTGGTACAGGCATTAGCCATGTCTCCAGAAGGATATATAACCCCTGTTCAGACGGATGCCTGGCCTAGAAAACCATTGCCTCCAACACCAGAGCTTACCCCAGTTGTGGGCTGCAGTGAGAGCCCCAGATCAACCGCGGACATGCCCCGACTGAATGACCCTATTCCAAACGAAGCGCGGCCGACTCCACTTACGGCTGGGAAGCATTCGATCCACTTGCCGTTCATTCTCGCCTTTGATTCTGATGTCTTGGCCCAGCAATTTACCCTGATCGAAAAAGACGCTTTGACCGAGATCAACTGGAGAGAGTTAATTGACATGAATTGGAAGCATTGTGCCAGCAGCAACGCTCGATCCTGGGTAGATTTTTTGCGAAACATCGATGCTCAGGGAGTCGATGTTGTCATTGCCCGTTTCAACATCATGGTGAAATGGGCCATTTCTGAAATCGTTCTCACCCAAAATGTGGAGGAGAGAGCCAGGTGCATCATCAAGCTCATTCACATTGCTGCCCATTGCCGGCGATATCGCAACTTTGCGACACTTGCACAGCTGACTATTGCTTTGTCGAGCAACGAAATATCTCGACTATCCAAGACGTGGGAGTTGGTTCCGGACAGAGATCTGAAGACATTACACGATCTTGAAGTACTGGTCACGCCAAGCAGGAATTTCCACAGCATTCGAGAAGAGATGGAGGTAGGCACGGACAGTGGCTGCATCCCCTTTGTGGGAATCTATACGCATGATCTGCTGTACAATGCCCAACGGCCATCGGAAATTGCCAGTTCGCCTACGTCGGCGCCGCTGGTCAATTTTGAACGATGCCGGTGCGGAGCTGCGGTGGTCAAGACGCTTCTCTGACTACTCGAGGCCAGCACTAGATACACCTTTCAGCCTCTTGAGGGTGTGACTGAACGCTGCCTTTAGATCGGAGCTTTAGGCGATAATGAAATTCGAAAACACTCGCAAAGCCTCGAGTAAGCTTGTTGCGAGCTCATGAATCACGACGCATGCCGCATGCTTACACAGCGATCCGAATGCTACAACATCTGTTTTCTTTGCTTGTTGCGGCTCTGATACCGTCTCAATACGACGAACCTATACCCATCGACGCGTGCACGACTTCGCAGTACTTTTATTATTCATTCCAGAAAACACTAATACCGCTTTGATGACATTAACGGCCAACTGGAGTTTCGAGTCAAACAGAGGTCGAAACCCTCGATCAGATTCTATTTTACATATTGCTCTGCCTCGTCTCATACAGCACACAGTCACAGACGGCGTACAAATTCCTTCCCTTTGTCCTTGGTCTGGCGCATACCCAGCGAGCAAGCGATTATCTACTCTTTCTTTTTGATCATACTGAAGCGAGGGATTCTGTTTCTTCTCTTGTCTTTTTGCTATATACCACTTTTGTCTAGGGGGTTTTTTGGTCGGGAAGGGATGGGAAAGGAAGGGCAAATAGAAGGGTTTCTTTTGGCGACGAAATGGGATATACCCTGGTAGAGTCGATAGGCTCGGTAGATGAATGAACATGGTATTTGACGTGATTGAGGTTACGTGGGTGGTCATTGCTTGTGTCTGTGGGTGAGATTGGACGTTGCTTATTCACCAATGGTTTCAATGGTACAACAGCTGGTGAAAGCACAGTACGTCAAGCTCGTTGGTGGTGCTAAAAGAATGCGTCCAGGTAGCAAATGTCTATACGGTGGTCACACTATGTCTCACACTAAGCCGAGCGGGACAATTCAGGTTTCAATGACTTTTTCAGATTTTGTGTCCCGTTAAGAGACAGCTACCAGCTACACACGCCACAAAGGAAAAAACCAAGACAAAACATTCTCAGAACCGGGCGGAATAACGATCAAGTCCATCCCCTCGGGTAGCACAGGGCTTTCCCTCTCACCTTGTTGCTCCGAGCACATTGTCAATATCATGTTGTTCCATCCATCTTACCATCAAGCTTGCTTGTCTGTAGGACGAGCGACTCGAAACCGGTAAGGAAAGAGGAGAGTAGTGGGAAAGAAAAGGGTGAATGTGCAAGGTCAAAAGGAGCGAGTATCTTTCCCTCATAAGTGCCAACCACGACGAACCAGATTCCAAGAGTTGTATGTTGTTTTTTTACAGGGACATTGTGTATTTTTTTCGTTCTTTCTTCTCCTTGTGAAGTGGAAGCAAATTGTTGCTCCATTTTTGCCCTCCGTTCCATTGCTAAAGCCTCGGAAAACGCCTCTGATGACCAAGTTGATTTTTCATCACGGTTTGTGGGTAAGAATTTTTCTTTGAAAAGACGTCATGAGATAACCTCTTGGATTCTACCAGCTTGTATAGGCAGCAGCATCCGTTGAGCCTCCCTCGGCAGTTTCCTCAGGGCTCTACCACTGAGATTGCTGCTCCTTGGGGGCCTCAGACCACTCGCCGGTGCCAGAGGCAGCCCAATCACCAGTCTCAGCACCGTCCCAGGTACCGGTGGCAGCGCCGGAGAAGCCAGGGGCACCAGCCTCCCACTCACCAGCAGGGGCGGCGACGGTCTCGGCAGCGGGAGCCTCCTCCTCGGCCTTCTCCTCAGCCTCGTTATCAGGGTCGCGGTCTAAACGCGCAGGTTAGTCAACTGGTTATTTTTGTCGTCGTCTTGATATTGTCATAGCCAATAAAGGGAGACGACTGAGGGACGGGATGCAAAAAACATACAGAAGTACAAATCGGGCATGACGTCCCAGGGGGTCTCGCGGTTGTAGATGGTGCCACGGAGACGGAGGACCTCACGGGCGAGCAACCACCAGATGGTACCGATGGCGTGGCGACCCTTGTTATTGGTGGGGATGGCAACGTCAACGTACTCGGTGGAGGAGTCGGTGTCGCAGAGGGCAATGACGGGAATGTTGACGTAGGAAACCTCCTTGATGGCCTGGGCATCGGTGCGGGGGTCGGTGACGATGATCAGACGGGGCTCCTTGAAGGAACGGGTGATGTAGTTGGTGAAGGAACCGGGGGTGAAGCGACCGGCGATGGAGGAGGCACCGGTGTGAGCGGCGAACTTGAGGACGGCACGCTGACCGTAGGGACGAGCAGAGATGACGCAAATGTCGGCGGGGTTGTCAATGGCGACGATGATACGGGCAGCAAGGACAATCTTCTCCCTAAAGATGAGGTATTAGCATTTGTTTGGTTGTGCTTGAAAATGGTAGTATTGGCTCGCAATTGGCATGTGGTTCGCCCCAAGATTCCCAATACAAAGAGGGCGCAATTCTATAGCAACATGCGCCGCGCAACAATTTGCCTCCAGAAACAAAGAACCACTTTTGCATTCGCAGGACCGACTCCCTTTTATCCATAAACCAAGCCAAAAAAAAAAACGTACCAGGTCTTGCCAATGTTGATGATGTTGACACCATCGGCACGGGTCTTCCACAGGTAGGGCTCCATGTGCACCTGGAGGTTCTTGCTACCAACATGGGTTTGAGCGGCCAGGAGCATCTCGATGTCCTGGGTGGTCGCGTTGAGGACCGACGGCAGGTTGTTGGGGGCCATCTTGTCTGATTTCTTCCGTGAGGTTGGACGTGAAGAAGGTGGAAGGAGGAATTGCTGGTGGTTGCGGGATCGTGCAAGTCTCAAAAAGTTCGCGAGAAACCTCAAGAATTTCCGAAAATGTGTGTGGTGGGAGCCCTGAAGGCGCTAGTGTCAAAAGCGGATTAGTGCGGGTTTGTCGGCTGTATCCTATCTTATCACCACGTGATGCGAACGTCTAGCCGCTCTGGGAAAGGCACTGCTCGGACGACGTGGTGCGGCTTCTTTGTGCTCCACCCATCTGGTCTAGGGGGACTTGGGAAATTTTGAGGATCTGACCTCAGTCGAGTCTCGTGGTCACGAGCAATCGTTGGGACATCTTCAACTGTTTTCAGTTGCTATTAAGCACCTCTGCAGCCATGCCTCCAAGAATAGAGGTGCTTCAGCGGCTGGGCACTGTCAATTGTGAGCGCAATCTATAAGACATTCCCAAACACCAATTGTCTAACAATGCAGCAGTGTGCCTTCGTCCAGCAACTCGACCCGCGACTCCCAACTTCCTCCCCGTCATCCAAACAGCCAATCTCTCACAAAGAGAGAAGAAACACAAGGCAAAGCAAGACCCTTACAAGTGGGCACAAGCACAACAACGGAAGAATGCCAATCTGAAGCGTCGCGAAGAGCTGCAGAAGCAGCGCGATGAAGCATGGGGCAATCCCGTCCTGGGAAAAACCACACCATTTCTCGAGTCCCTTGACACTGCCGGACAGGTTGGCTTGAGCGAAGTCCCTCGCGACGTCAGTGGCAATGCTCTTCGAACACCTCACGAGCTGCCAACGACTCCCGGCCTGCGAAATCACTTCCTGACTGACGCCGAGTTGGAGGAAGCCACCAAACACGCGTACGCCCTCGGAAAGCCCATCGTGGGAGCCGTGTCGGCACAGATGAGCTCGGGACTGGAAGAGGACCCAGAGAAGAAATACGAGCAGAACCACGCCAAGGCGGTCGAGGCTTTACGGAGGATAACGTCGCTACGAAACAGCAGCGCTCGGGATCGGTTCCACGCCAATGTTCGTCGCATTGTTGATGAATTCGGTCGTCACAAGACGGACAAGTTCCTCGCCCCCAAGCCTGAATCTATCAACCCCAACACCACACCGATGCCTGACCGCGCAGGGCCCGACACTGGCAGCTCCGAGGTACAGATTGCCATCTTGACGGCAAAGATTCGCACCTTATCCAAGGCTTTGCAAATCAACCGCGGTTACAAGGATAAGCACAACAAGAGGAATTTGAGACTGCTTGTTCACCGCAGGCAGAAACTTTTAGTATATATGGAGCGAAAAGAGAGGGGCAGTGAGCGTTGGACACATATGATTGAGAAGCTGGACTTGACACCAGCCACGTGGAAGGGTCAGATCGACTTGTAAGAAATGCTGTAGACTACTATCTTTATATGTACAATATCAAGCCACTCTGGGGATTGTTGCATGTCCTATACGAATGGGTATACACCTTTAGCCTCTGCCATTATGCGCCAATTGTAAGCCGTTCTACCTTGCGATTGTGAGCTAGCGGCGTTCATATACTACAAGCGATGCTGATGGAAACAAACAACGAAACCAAATACAGTGACTGCACTTCAAAAAACGCTAATAAAGTTGCCAATGCGGTCCTTTTGGTTCTGGGCTATGCATTCGGCAATCCATGTAATGTTTCGGATTTCCTGTTCGGGTTCAGTTAGCATGCGTCATTTGTTGCATCCCGTCAAGGGCTTCTAGGGCAGCTCACCTGCTCTCGTAAGTTGACCCACGCATATACGATGGCATAGGTAAATTGTCTCGTGAAAGCATTCTTGGAAATCTCCATCTCCTTCTGGTAGAACATATCCTCCAAAGTCTTTCCATCAGAAGAACCACCTCCCATGTTTCCAGGACCGGAGGACCCGCCCAATGATGCTGCGTCAAAGAATGACTTGTAGTCGTGAACGCCATCCACGGCCAGCCGAACGCCTTCGGCATCGTCCGCCCGAGAGAGCATAAGGGTTCCCTCGGGGTACAACTTGCCAAAGTTAGGGTAGAGCTTCTTACGATCTGCCTTGGACAGCTCGGTACCGAACGAGTTCAGCGTGATGTTGATGGCTCGTCGATCAGCTTCGAACTCGAGGATCTCTGACATAACTTCTGCCGTCGGCGTGCCGGCCATGTCCGAATGTGTGTTGACAAAGTTGTAAAAGTCCTCAAGGTAGTTCTTGTAAAGTGTGTTTCGCACAATCTCAATGTTGAGCTCGTCCAGGTCCTGGTGGCTGAGGCTGCCCTTGAAGTATTGCGCAAGAGGGGTTTCGATCAGAACGCTGTTGTAAAGCTCTTCGATGTTGGTTGCCACACAGAGAACGGGCATCGTCTCGAACCATCCCAGCGGGTGGCACCTCTCCAAGAGCTCACGAGTGTCTCTCTCGTGCAGAGTACCGGTGATGAGTAGCGCAACGTTATCGATCATGTAGCCGTATGTGACGTAGTCCATGAAGGTCGCCAAAGATCCCACGGCATTGGCTCGCACGTATCGGAATTCGGAAACAAGCTTATCTGTCGTCTTAGCAGCGAGGCTGGAAGTTGATGGGTTAGGTGGCAACGAGGCGAGGAAGTCCCCATAGGCTGGTCCAAGTTGCAGCTTGAGATCTGACGGCTTCCGTTAGCAACTCATATTCATACGCCAGCTATCTGATAGAAATGTTAGACATCTCACCATCAATGGTTTCGCATTGGTTCAGGTTGTTGTAGGCAGGGCCGGTCAGCAAGCCATTGCGATATCCTCGGACAATGCCCTCGATATAGCTGCATCGACGTCAGCTGGTGCTCGCATTCTGCATGTGGTCATGGAGCGACAAACCCGTTGTTCACGTTGAAGAAAAGACCTTCCATCTTGCTTGATATCTCCTCGTCCAGGAACTTTTGTGGAGAAGCAAGTGAGAGCAGCAGCGATGGCTGGTGGTTCAGCAAGCGGATGGATTGCTCGCCGGATGTCGTGAGATGCTTCTGCCACTGGACTTGCAGGCCGCAGGCAGCGGTCAGTGCTATTATGGCCAGCCAGCCACTACGTAGTACTTCGTCTGCTCGTTCCCTGCAGCTTGATGCTGCTTGCACCAATGCAAGCCGAGATCCACGTGAGTGGCCCCACCCGGCTACACAGTCCGGATTAAAGAGACCCCGTCAGCCGTGCAGTCCCCTTCCAAAGCCCACTTGTGTGCAGGAGCGAAGCCAAAAATTTTGAGTGGGGACTGTAGTTGTTTCTTGACTGAAAAATTTCCATCACATTTTACCTGCGTGCGCACATCGACCGCAATTGCGCTTCGCAAGGAAGGAGAAGCCCAATCGACCCGAGCAAGATCGTACGAGAGAGTCTCAATTCTTCCGAAATGTCTCTCTTCGTTCTTGCCGAAACGCCTGCAGGGTGCGTATTCCTCATCTGTTCCTGTTCTTTCATCTGCAACAGGAACCTCATCTACAAACCGGACTTCCATGGCTAACTTTCAGACAGCTACGGCCTGTTCAAGGCTGCGGACAAGAAATTGTTCAAAAATGAGGACCTCGCCGCAGAACTCGGCCGTCCTGAGAAGTTGGTCGAAATGTAAGAGATTTCTGCCGTTTCCCAATTCCGAAATTCTAGCTAGATTGCTAACAAAGCCTTCTCAAGGCTGAAACTGAAAAAGTTCGTCAAGTTCGATAGCGCTGCCATGGCCCTCGAGGAAGCGGCCTCTCTCAAGGAGGGCAAGGTGCCCGAGCTCTTGGCGACCTTGCTCGATGACCTCAAGAGCGAGAAGAAGGCTTCCCTCGCCGTCGCCGACATGAAACTCGGAACTGCCATCTCCAACCTGCCCCAGTTCAACATCACCCCCGTGGCCGGCTCCAACACCATGGAGGTTTTCCGAGGTATTCGAGAACACCTTTCATCGCTTATTCCTGGCCTCGAGCAGGAAATCGTCGATCGCATGTCGCTTGGTCTCTCTCACTCGATGTCCCGTCATAAGCTCAAGTTCTCCGCCGACAAGGTCGACTCCATGATCATTCAAGCTGTCAAGCTGCTGGATGATATGGACAAGGAATTGAACGTGTATGCTATGCGAACCAAGGAGTGGTACGGATGGCACTTCCCTGAAATGGCCAAGATCTTGAACGACAACCTTGCCTATGCGCGTGTCATTCTCGCCGTTGGCATGCGAACCAATGTTGCGGACACAGATCTCTCCGAAATCCTCCCAGAAGAAGTAGAAGTTGCTATCAAGGCAGCTGCTGAGATTAGCATGGGCACTGAGATCATGGACGAAGATTTGGAGAACATCAAGCTCCTAGCTCAGCAGGTCATCAAGTACTCGGAATACCGCGCCGAGTTGTCCTCGTATCTGGAGACTCGTATGCGCGCCATCGCCCCCAACCTGTCCGCTCTTCTCGGCTACCTAGTCGGCGCCAGACTGATCGCCCACGCTGGTTCCTTGATCAACCTCGCCAAGGCCCCCGGTTCCACGATTCAGATTCTCGGTGCCGAGAAGGCTCTGTTCCGTGCTCTCAAGACCAAGCATGACACACCTAAGTATGGTTTGATCTACCACTCCTCCCTCATCGGTCAGGCCACCGGTCGTAACAAGGGCAAAATCGCTCGTATGCTGGCCGCAAAGACTGCTTTGGGTCTGCGTGTTGACGCCCTCGGCGACGACGAAGAGGCGGATGACGAAGAGCGCGCCATGCTCGGCCTGACTGCTCGCATCAAGCTGGAGAACCACCTTCGAAAGCTTGAAGGCAAGCCTCCGCTGCCCAAGGGTGCCAACGTGGCTCCCTCTGGTGAGATCACTGGAGTCGGCTCTTTCATGCTCAAGGAAACCAAGCGATACAACACCGATGCTGATGGTATCACGAACGATGCTGTCAATGGCGAGTCTACGCCCAAGAAAGAGAAGAAGTCCAAGAAGGAGAAAAAGGCTAAGATCGAAGTGGTAGAGGGCTCAGACGACGAAATGAAGGACGCCGAGGACGACGAGAGCGACAACGATGCCGCCACACCCGCCAACAAGGTTGCCAAGTTGTCCAGTGCCGAGTACGAGCGCCTCGCCGAGCAGGCTGGCTTGTCAGTCAAGAAGTTCAAGAGAAAGTATGAGCGTGGCGATGTCCAACTCAACGCTGACGGCACGCCCAAGGTTTTCAGCAAGAAGGAACTCAAGAAGCTCCGAAAGGCTGAGGCTCAATCCACTCAATCCAAAGCCGAGCCCACCCCAGAGAAAAAGAAGAAGAGAAAGCACGATGAGGAAGCCGATGAGGCTGAAACCAAAAAGGAGAAGAAGCAAAAGAAGAAGAAGCGTCACTCCGACGTTGAATAGAAGCCAAGTCGGAAGAGGAGATCGCAACTTCGGCAGGCAATCCTTCTGAGAAAGGGGAAGAAATGACGGAGGGATCACACAGAGCCTGCATACCCTCTGCGATGTGTAGATATATGATTTGATACCTAAGACTTTCTACGAAGGGAAAGGGGACAGTGCGATGGGGGTTCTCTGAGACTTTTGAATCTTCTTGGTCTCACTTTGATGGCGTTTTAGGATGGTCTTGAACTTTTTCTACGGCATTTGGCGCGAATGGCTTTTTTTCGTTTTACCATTTCCTTTAATTCTGCGGCAATCTTCCAGCTGCCACAATGTCTTGTCAACATCTTTTGACCATGTAAGGGAACTGTGGCGAGAGGAGAACGTTGTTTACTAGAATACAAAAATGGCATCATTCATTCAAGAAGTTGCACGTTTGATTTGATGTCGTCGTGATTGTACAGTCTGGGTTCATCAATAATCGTTCTCATACAGTCGCAAAGTCCTGGGCAGGACCGTCAGCCTATAAACAAAGAGTGTACATATTGCCTCCGTTGATTCTCGTCAAGCGATTAGGGTATTCATTACAAGATCCTGACTCAAACTACTGGAACATTTTCCTTATGTTGACGTCTTCTCGTTTGTTCTTCTCCATTTCCAGCCTTTCGGGGTATCTCATCATGTTCATAATCTTGCTTCCTATCAGAGCTCCACCTCCCCGCACTTCATTAAACGAAACCACACCATCGCAGAAGTGAAGAAAAGCAAAGAGTATCCTGCGAACAACTGAACCGGGAATCTCGAGCTGCAAAAAAAAAAAAAAAAAAAAGGACGGGTACAGACGCAAACAAATTCAAGACCAAACAGCTTGTCGTGGCGTGAAAGCAGCCAGAGACGGACTAGGCTCGGAGTGGATTCGGACGACGAACGGGCACAGTGTTGTTGAAGACGAAAAATAGCTGCCCAACATGGGGGTATTTCTGAAATCAAGTAGACCACGCTAATCCGACCGAAAGCACTCCGAGTTAGTACATCACATTCAGACTTTCACGTTGGTGGGTTCGACGACAGTATCGTTAGATGTTCTCTACGATACGGGCGTTGATGGCAGTTTGCAAACCGGGGTCCTGACCTCCAAAGTCATTGAAGTTGTTACCGGTGTCGTTGCGGTTGACACCACTGCCTTCGCCATTGTTCTCTCCATTGCCTAGAGCGCCCAGGCTGGCTTGCAGGTTCTGATGCGCGCCGGGCAAGAAGATGACCTTGCTATTGGCTGACTTGGCCATAGCCTGCATGGCTTCGAGATATCTGATCTGCATGGCTGGGTCAGAGCTCAAAATGTCGGCAGCTTGTCGCATCAATTTTGCGGATTCGACCTAAGACAGCGTGTTAGTATAATTGTCCAACATTTTGCAGAACAAAGGATTCGTTGCTTCCACTTACCTCGGCCTTGGCGGCAATGACCTTGCTTTCACCAATACGCTTGCTCTGGGCAGCCATCGAGAGAGATTCCTGGAGCTCCTGGCTGAAGATGATGTCCTTGATGAGCATGCTCTCGACCTGGACACCCCAGCCAGCGGCAACATCTTCGATAATTTCGCGAATCGACTCGGCGATCTCTTCGCGACGCTCAATCACGTCCTGCAGGATACGGGCTCCGATAACATGTCGCAGGGTCGTCTGAGTACGCTCCAACAGCGCTTGACGTACATTGGAGATACCAAAAGCAGCTTTGTGAGGAGCGACAATGTGGTAGTAGATGACGGAAGTTAGGCGCAACGTGACGTTGTCCTTTGTCATGCAAATCTGCTCTGGAACTTCCGAGGTTTGGATCTTGACGTCGATTTGGATGAGCTTCTCGCTGAGAGGGTTGACCTTAACCAGACCGGGGTCAACGGCCTTGTAGAATCGTCCAAACTTGGTGACGAGGCCGACATTACCCTGGTTGACATTCTTGTATGGATTCGGGCAGCAGAAGCAGAATGGAATGGCTCCAAGGGTTCCCATGCAGGCACCGAAGGTGTTGACTTACACCAAGATTAGCACTCGTTGTCCAAGGAGGCAGATGTGGCGGAAATGGGCAATGAAAATACTTACTCATGCTTCCGTACCATCCCTTGGGGTTAGGATCATTGCCAACAAGGGTAGCGTAGCTCTGCTGGAGATCCTCTTGCTTGGGGGGTTGAACCTCCATCTTTGGCCCGGTCTCATACGCCGGCGCGGGCGCTTTGCTGGAAGACGATCCACCGTCTCTGCCATGATGGGCTCGGTGGATGAAGTGAAGGATGTAATGGTTACAAGAGTTAGGCCTATTATTCTTAGAAATTAACTATTTGCGATGAGCCGCACGAGGATTGGGCCGAGAAGCGCGGAGCAAAGAAAGTGAAAAAAGGAGCTGAAGGGAGAAACCGAGAAGGTTTCAAAAAGGCAGTTACTGTAGAAGGTCGCGACTAGATATCAGAATGCGCGTACGACTTTGCGAAAAACTACTTAGTTTGGAAGACCAGAGGATCTAATCAGAATGAGGGTGTGCGGAGAAGGCAGTATTTATGATCATGGGCACTCGTAGGATGGATGGATGAGCTTGAGATGTCTGACGTCGACCAAGCCATGAGAGCTCTGGACTAACAGCGCAGCGGCATCAGCACGATGCCTGCACCCAGCAATTGAAGGTGGTGTGGGGGAATGCGGGCGATGTAGTCTGGCCATCTGTCTGGCAGCCGGCGGTGGAGCCCACGGGCTGGTGGCACTGGCTAGCTTCAGAGGGGTCTGGGCGGATGTACGGCATGGGGTGATGGTGAAGGGGATGGGGATGAACAGTGGGGCGGGGAAGGCGCAGGCCATTAATTACAGTCCTCTTCGGGTCTGTTGCTTTCTCTTTCCGTCACGGCAGGTGCGATGCGAATTGATGCCCTCATTGCTGGGGCGATGAGTGAGAGAAGCAGTCACATTCTGCTGTTGTATTTAGAAGACAAGTCTCTTGATTTGAATCATAGTTAAAATCCGACATCATGATTCATCAAATAGTCTTGAACGACTTAGCCAGCCAGGCAAATATTCTCCAGGCAAACCAGCAGCTTGAGTAAGAAGATGACAACTCGACCAAACAGTGGACCCGACCCAGACCCAAGGACAACGCTGGTCTTGGCGTTCAACATCACCCGTCATAACGACGAAACCGAGAGTACCAGCTCCCGTGCGAGGTCATTTTCTTTCGATAATCGACTTTTTCTCCGATTGCCCAAGGCGATGAATGCTGCGCCTTGCATTAATCTTTTGGGACTACTTCTCATCAAAAAAATTGTCCCAATATCAATCCCCCTGGTCGTCGCCAGAACGCTACTCCGCGTTGTGACAGCCTCAGTTTCGCATTAGTTGTTTCCCAAACATATACCTGCATCCTGGAGGATGTTTGAACCCCTCAAAATGGCCAGAACATCTCTGCTGGTGATCCAAAGCCGTTTATCCGTGCGCTCCTCAGAACTTTGGCAGGCTGCAAAAAGTGCAGGGCTGCAATGCATATGTATGTATGTCCGGCTAGATTGATGATGCCGTGACCGTGTGCCAATTCGCGCTAGCACACGGAAGTTGGTTCCCGAGGCCACCCTTGGTGTCCTGGCCGTAGGAGGTGGGCGCAGTTATCAAATTGGTGTGGCGAGGACTCTTCGAACCTTTGATTGCTAGTGCAGTATCACAAGGTCACGGTGCACTGCGAATGAATTAATAAACGTTGGCATTCATGCATACGGTGGGGGGTTCATATGTATTTGACCACCTCAATGTTCCTACTCTACCTGGTACGTAGGTAGTTAGATGCTGTCATATCTATCTAGAGAAATAAATATACAAAAATATCCTTTAATACATTAAAATAAAATAGCTCACCCTACGTGAGCATGTTGTACCATACGCCTAGCCTGATACTTTTGACCGCTAACTGTAGCCCTCGCTACTTCTGAACCAAAGGGCATTTTCGTGGTCTTCTTCCGGGTCAAGTCTACTCAGGCGAAATTCATTCCCTGTTAGCCAGTCAAACTTTGAAGATTGTCCGGCTGTGCTTACGGTGGTTGCTTGGTGGACACTCCAGCTCTAGGCTCTCCCACTGAACCTGTTCGTTTGTGGAGACGGCCATGCAACATCATCGCGGATCGACAGTCAGCTGTCTTTCTCGAAGCCTTCCATGCCCGTTTTTGCCACCGGTACCTCCATGCGGCGAAGGATAGACACTAGATGCGGGAATATCAACCTCGAAGTGCGATTCCCGTTGTCACTGCTGACGATCAATTGCTCTCGTATTAACTATGAGCTCATCATGGTCGTTCCCATGAGGATTCAAAATGGCCATTGCACAGCCAAGGGTATTGGAGTTGCGGTACCATCACAGCCGATTCCTGACATGGATCACTTCAGTTGCCTCCCTTTTCGTCTGTCTTTTATTTTATCCTGCCGGCGCAAATTATCCCTTGCACCCGTCTCATGCATGTTAACATCATCATCAAAGAACCGTTGGTTAGATGTCGCGACTTACTTGACGACCGCCCCACAAGGCTGTGCAAGCGCCGGCCAACATCATGGCCAAACTTCACCTACACACCCTCATTGCCCAAATTGGTAAATCCCAGCTCCAACACCACTAGGCACCAACAATTCGAACCGAGCAGCTGGGTAATACAGCCCACTTGGGCACAGAGCCTGCGATCATGTGATGCCGATGACATGTTGGCCTTCTAGAAGGTCGATATGGCCTCAGATGCGTATAACCAGGCGTGATGACGGCGCTTAGCAAGAAGTGAAGCGGTTTTGACGCTTGTTGATGTTGGCACGGTGTTGTTCTTTTCTTTTTTGGTGATGTTGAGGCTTGAGTTAGTGCAAGGCGGATGGGCATATCTAGATGATCCAAGCTCGTGATGACATGTCAGGCTGATTCGGTGATACATCGCTAGTGAGCGGTGAACACCTACAACGCTGTGTATGCCTCAGCTAAATCAATTGCTGGTCCATAATTAATATGCTACACGACGTGGGCGTCGGTTGTGCCACCTTACACCAACACCAAAATGCTTTTATTGCCCTCATGCTCTATTGCGCTCGTGCACAAGCCACGAAACCAACGTTCCACAGCTTCCAGCCTCTATCTCTATGCTTTCCCACATTCATACACACGTCGTAAACGACTTGATATCATAACTCATACCCTGACTTACCATCATAATCATAAAGGCTACCGAATCTCAGGCTCTCTCATGAAATCCGGAATCGTAAACCTCGTCTCGCCACCCTCCAATCTTGCTGCAGCCAAACTCCTCGCAATGTCCCTCAACGTATCACTCGCATTCCACGCACCGCCAGCGTCCTTACTCAAACTGGTATCAGCCATGTCCTCTGCGGCTCTCATCGTCCCCGCCTGAGCGGCGTCCGAGTCGAAGGCATAGATCTTGATACCCCTCAGGTGCGTGTCCTTGCCGTTCTGGTGGTTCTCCAGAATTTGCATCTGCAGAACATATGATACCAGCGTGTTGCCGTCTGGCTCGCCGCCTGCTCCGGCGATGGGGACCTGCTGCCACCCGGCGGGACTATCCATGGACATGGTGGCGAACTCGATGAGGTTGTTCTCGCTAGTGCCGGACTTGAAGACGATCTTGGTAGGCGTATAGGATTCGTCCTCGTTGTAGTCGACGAAGAAGCGGATGTCGCGAATGCCGACGCGTTTGACGAAGTAGACTGTTAGTTTGTGGGGTTGAGGGCCATCGGATCTATACCAGTTAGTTATTACTGTTGATTCTTCTCGCTATACGTCTTTGCTCGTGGAAGATGTGTAGATTTCACGCACTGCCAGTACAACTTAAGATCGTCACTCCGTAGCTCCTCTACACCATTCCCCGGTTTGTGACTGCTGACGGTGAATCTGCCTAGATTCGAAATCTCCTTGAGTCCAATATCGGCGGGGTCAACCAGATTCACGATCTCTTCGTGCTCGACTTCTTCGTCGTCTTCCTCTTCCTCGTCCTCTTCTTCGACGGGGTCCTCTATGCTCGTGTTTTCGACATCGTACTGTTCCTGCGGCGACATTGCCTCCTCGTCGTATGCCATTGTGTTCATGGTCTGCGTTTGCTGGTCCATGCTTGTGTGGCGGGCTCTCGCCATGGCAAGGACGCTCAGGTCTGGCTCGGAGCCGGATTCATCTGAGTCGTAGGGCATGCTGAGCCGCGTGCTGGTGTACTGTGCAGCTGGGAGACGAGGGCGTTAGTAAAGCTGCGTCATGTGAGATGCCTCATTGATAAGGAGAGGAATGTCAATGAGATAATGAGTGAGGGCAAGTGAAATGAAGACAGTTGTTGCTGGTGTTAGGTGAGAGCAAAGGTGAAGTATAAGTGAGTGTGCATTAAAGTCAGGATGTTTCAAACTCATCCTCTGCATTGAAATACCAAGTTGAGTGTGTTGAGAGTGGAAGCATGCGGACTTATATCATCACGAGCTGCCGAGTAAAGGAACAGAATACTTGAAAGTTAAAACAGGCGGAACCAAAACCAACTCACTTCTATGCAAACGAAATGGGTGCGGCGCCACGCCAACCACCCCCGGCGGCGAAGCGTTCTGAAAAGGCTGATCGGGCGTCTGATGAGAATAATTCGGCGTCACCTGCTCCTGGTCTTGTCCACGTCCCCGTCCCTGGTTCTGAACCCGATCCTGTCTCCGAACAGGCGGTGCTTCTCTCCACG
The DNA here is from genome assembly GCA_000222875.2 of Periglandula ipomoeae IasaF13. Lineage (NCBI taxonomy): Eukaryota > Fungi > Ascomycota > Sordariomycetes > Hypocreales > Clavicipitaceae > Periglandula > Periglandula ipomoeae. The sequence continues at coordinate 61,743 of AFRD01000150.1, forward strand.
CCTCCTGCGCACTATGAGGCAGCGCCGGCGTCTGCGTCGATCCAAGTGCCGTGGCGCCAGGTGTCGTGATGGCGTGTGTTGCTGCTGTCGTCTCAGTCTCCTGCTGTTGACGCCGCGATCTCATTCTCTCCAACGTTCCTTCCATCTCGGACGCAGCGGCGGCGGCGGCATTGGCTGCGACCTGGCGAGCCTGGCGCGAGCCACGCGCAGTGTTGTCCATGGCTAGCTGCCTCTTCCTAGCTCAGGCGATATACTTCTATCTTGCACCAAAGGTGTATCAATATCTGTGTATTTTTTGGTTGGATACGGCATGAGCATGAAATTTAGCCCCCGGGCAGCCCACTCACACCGCGCGAAACGTCACAATCGATACGCGTGGGTTGGAGGGCCGGCTCGGCATTGATGACAATGCAGGGATTAATATAGGCTTGAATGGCATTTTGACTAGATCTTTGTGTCACCTCTAGGTTGGTATTTCTGGACGAATAAAACAGCATCCACTGGAGATTTTAATTTCGACCTTTTGGCTGATGTACTTGATCGGGTTGGATTGAGTTGCTCGCGTTGAGCAACGCGGTGTCACGTGGCTGGATTATAGACGCATCTTGTTGTAGGGTAGCGTCGCTTTCCTCGTTGCTCTCTACTCGAGAGCCGCTGGGAAGGAGAATTGCGCATGGGTTGCAAAGTAAATGACTTGATGGTATTGCTGATAATCTAGTCAGTCGTCATTCATTTCAAGCTTTGTTCTGGTTGTCTTCGGTGGTTTGTTACGAACCAATGTCTAAACAACGATGATCCTGACGACTTCGTGTTGACTTACAACGGGGTGCCATGATAAATCGGTCTCCTCAGCCGAGGTAAGCATTCACCTAAATAGATGTAAATTTTGGCAAGGAGGTCAATACTTACAAGGCATACTAGATCAATATAGACCCCTTCCAATAGAGCCCTGTGAGAGCATGCTATACATTGGAGTGATTAGCACTTTGGATCACAATTAAATGCAGACGTTGCAAATTCATGGCTCGAAAATTGTGTATTCCATCAGCGAAAAAAGAATTCCTGGATCTAGATAGGTGATCCTTTATCTTTGCTCCAATAAAACGACCTGACTCACTACACAATCATCAACGCATAATCACTTACACGTGATGAACGTCTGGCGTCTTGCCATTGATTTATACGATGCACTACCGCCAACAAGTCACTCTTTGACATTATCCACACAATAACATCCCGAACCTCATACGCCCCTCACATCATCCGGCAATGCCCCCTGCCTCGTCCAAATATTCATGCCAACCTTCTCCCCAGTCACCACCGGCAAACCCGCATGCAAAACCCGCGGATCTCCTCGCCCGCTCACCATATTTTCCCAATACACGGCATTGCCCTCCACCGGGCGGAACGTGATACCCCGTTCATACTCCTCATCACAGTCAATAAACCGACACCACCTCTCGTCGGTCGGTGGCTCCAAGTACGGGAAATTGGTCCCTCCCCCTGTGACGTTCTCCGCCTTGACATATCCGAAGATGGAAGTAGCGCGATTTTCACCCATTGACGCAGTGGTGTAAGTATCATCCGTGAACCAGTCTGTGTGGAAGTGATATCTTTGCAACACGGCGTACTTGACCAGTTGTATCGGCTCAAGATGTGACGCGGGGACATTGAAGCCTTGAAGGTTCAGCGCTCGCTGCTCGATACATTGGACCACGGGCGATCGTTCTACGGACGTGGATTGTGAGGTGCGCACAGAGTGTATGGCTGAGGAACCGCTGGAATCCAGGACAGCGGATTGTGTGAAGTAGCCTTGTCTAAAATTGGTCTCATATCAGGCGCTTGCGCACACGGTGTGTCGAGAATGGTTTAAAAGGTTGGACATACGCCAGGTTAAGCAGATGACTTCGTTCAGAAGCGGTTAGGAAGTCCTCCAGATACATCACCAGGGGAGACTTGCTAACAATGTGCACTTTGTACAGCGGATGCGTGCATTTGGAGTCGCCGGAAAGGGGCAATTGCTCTTGCGCTCGCGCAAGCCATGCCAGTGTCGCGATGACCAGCGCCAAGGGCCATCTTGAGTATGAGCGCATGCTGGCGATATTGAGACTGAAAGTGGGATCGAATCACAACGTAGGAAAAAGATTAAAAACGAAGTATCGGAATCAACGAAAAGCTGGCACAAGCTGAACTTGTCATCTTTATTGTGAACCGAACGAAACCTTCGTAAGACTCGAAACAGTGGCACATCCCGAGTTGCGCCATTGCGTATCATCGTCGCCCCCTGCGCCTGGCGCAAGTGTCGCAAGTAATGGGGAGCAAGAGTTCAACCCACTTTCTGCACCGATGACACAGCTCATAAAGTACAGAAAGCGAAAAATGTCTGCTTCTTAGGTTTTTCTCCACGACATCGACTGTGATTGCTAGTGGTGCACACCGTATACCTCCTTTGGAGATATCATCGCCATGAGAGCCCTCTACTTTGCCACGATGGCTTGGTCTTTCGCCAGCCATGGTAGTGCATGGAAGCATGTTACATCAGAGAAGCTTATATCCGCTCTGGACAAGCCCGAATATACCTTGATCGCCTGTGAGTTGTCTTGATCAAAGCCTTCATTTCCCGTAACTGGTGTTGTTGCTAATCCGATGCGACGCAAGTTGTCATGGTAAGAGCTTACCAGCACATGAATATATCGCCTCCACTGGCTAATGACTTCGATAAAATCAAATAGTCTCAAGAGTAAGTACTATCCCCTGCTTGAAGTTGTCTGCATCTGACGTTGCGCAGTGAAGCCAGCGTTGCCCTGCGCCAACAATGGACTGCTGTCCAAGATGAAATATCCACTGCGATATCAATCGACTGTGCCAACGCACGCGATATATGCACGAAGTTAGATGTTGCATCTGTGCCTACAATTCGTCTATATCACGGAAAAGAAGCCATGTCTCGTTTTCGCGGGCTTCGCAAGGCTTCATCGTGCGTGTTATTATTTTTTATCACGTTGCTCCGTGAATCTGCTCACATATTTCATAGCATCATCTCCTTTCATCGAAGACTACAAAGCCCAGCAGTAACCCAGCTGAGCGATGAGCAATTACAGGACTTTTCCAGAAAGGATGATTTCGTTTTCATTTTGAAAGCAAATCGACATAGTGATCGACTGCGCAGCAGATATGCTGACATCGCCAAGACGTACCGAGACCGTTACATGTTTGGTGTCGCTGAGAGCGACGAAGCAAGCAGTTTGCAATGCTTCAATAACATTGACGACGTGCAGCGTTTTGAACCAAATCTCGACAGGGTAGAGGCACTGGAAGACTTCGTCAAAGCATGCACTGAAGTGCTCATTTCTCCGTTGACAAGGAAGTCGGAGGCCAAGCACACGCAGGTAGGTTCATCGCTATGAAAGGTGTTTCAATTTGTAACAACTCATTTGATTTCATTATCCTCGTCATTTTCAGCATGATTAACTGACGCGAACTGCCGACTCATTCTGCAAAGACTGGCAAATCATTAGTGTACTATTTCACGGACGACGAGTCGGACCGTGACGTATACGTCAGGAACATGAATGCGCTCGCCAAGAAGTATGAGGAGTATCTGAAGTTTGTTACGGTAGAACGCAACGAGTGGCCCGAGATGCCGAGCCTGATGGGTCTACAATCCGACAAGGGCCTCGTGGTAGAAAACCCGCACAATGGGCAGGTGTTTCCGTTCCCAGGATCCAGTAACACTTTGGCCGTGGAGGGCGTTGAAACATTCATCACCGAAATCTCCCAAGGGACCATTCGGCCGTGGACTGGAATCCATGATGGAGGCAGTCACCCGCAGCAAGATGGCAACAAGATTCGTAACATCCGAGATGAACTTTAAGGCGATGAGGTTGTCAAATAACCTTTTCCGCAAAGTTACATTTGACGGAGACGTTTTCGCTCGAATCTTTGTAGACCCTCAGTCATGAGCGAGGAAATATGCTCAGGGGGGCATAAAAACGAGGCCATCATTAGTGCCACTTCCCTGTGCCACTCTTCCCTTGATCCCGACGAGAATGTAGAAGTTGAAGAGGAGTTGCGGGCCGAAGCAGGGTTTCCAGAATACTCCTACAGCCTCGGCAGATCGAATTCTATGAGGCGAATACTCTCCTGGTAAAACCGAGTGCATTGGGTTTCGTCGAGGACAGCACAAAGTCAGTGGCAGGCACGACTGGGCTCAGTCCATAGCGTGTCTTGCAAGGAGGGCAGTCGCGGCCCGCTTGGGGCTGGAATGAGAAGGAGCTTCCGGAAGCCCTCGCCCTTTGAAACATGGGCCAGTGATTCTCGATAAGCACATCCAGGAGTGCAAAAATGGCGCGATTCTTTGTCTCGAGAAGATTCACGACGGCAGGGACCAAAACCGATCTGTGCACCCGCCCCGTCCTGTCCTGCCCTGCCCTGCCTACAAGCCGGCCAGCCATCCGCTGCTGCCGAGATCCATTGCTGGCTGCAGATGCCGTTAACGACCAGCCTCAAGTATAGTACGACAAATCCCCCTGAGTCATTTTGGCGAAATATTGTCAGTTGGCAGCCGCTTAGAGGGATGACGCCTCGAGATGCCCGATGCTATTGAACGGATCGCCGTACTGTTTGTGTCCAGCAGTCCCTTTTGGTCGCTAGCAACTCCTTAGTCGAGCAATCGAGCGCCATACGCTGCATACCAGAAGTCACTAGTTTTGGTGAAGCTGCGCCAATGCCGGCTCGAGGCCCAGCTGCTCGGGGTACGATTCGTATCGGTTAACTGTGGTTCGTCAACAAGATGGCCGCTGGCTTCGGGCTGTGGCCAGCGTCCAGTCGATTGCCACGGCCTCCCACCCTGCAAAAGCCCTGTCTCCTGCCAGTCGGGACTAGCAAGGGCAAAAATAAACACAGCTCCACGGTGGCGCATGGCGGTGGGCTGGACTGTCTGGGAGTCTGCATCGTATTGTCTGTAATACCACCGCGCCGTGGTGCTCAGCGGATGGAACGGACCAGGCTGCCGTCGACTTGATTTGACGGCCGAGTTCAGACTCGCCCGTCACTGTCACTGTCTCCTGCTCTGTCTCTTTGTGGTCCCACCGAGCAGCGTGATAGTCTGGCAATTGTGGTGCACAGATGGACACGAAAAGGGCCCATGGATCGCCATCGCCCACACTGCCCGCCAGATCCCACAGAGATACGAAGCCAAAGAGCCACAGAGCCACAGAGGACCGCATCAGTCTCTTTAGCGCCAGATATACGGGGCACGGAGCACGCTCATGCCGTGTCTCTTGGGGGGCGCCCACGTTTGCTTCTTCCTGGCCTCGCCGCTACACTTTCATGCCCTGACCCTGTTTTGCGATACTTTTGGTTCTTCCTTCTTCTTTCTTTCACTCCTCAAACTTCTCGCCTCATCCTATATGGACTCTCGTGGGTTGCGGACGCACTCAAGCGTTGAATAGCCCATCGGCCATCTGGCTCGTACCCTCGTCGCTTGCTACGCGCTTTTGGCCACTGTGAGTTCCGGATCCGGCCCACGTGCCTGTCGCTCACAGAATCAGCCACGCTGAAGCCCCCCGAAGGCTGATCGCTGGAAGCAGTTGCGACTCTTTTTATTTCATTCCTTTTCTTCTTCTTCGAAAGACTGTCTGCTTATTTAGCTCCTTTTCTTCATCTTGCAATTTTTGTTGTTCTTTGGCTCGAGTGTAAACGGACTTGTAACCGCGAAAGCATACAGGACGATTCTACTTGCTCCTTCGACTTTCCCGCCTCTACCGCCAAGTGGGATCGTCGGGTTTGGCACGACCAATTGAGCCTACGTATAGTGGTTGGACTTCTTGACAAACAAGCTTGACCCTCATCTCCTGTACTCGGCGGGATGTCGTCACCACGAATCTTCCCGAGGAGGACCCTGCTCCTCCTCGTGGTCATCTTTTCTTTCACGGGTATCTTACTACTCACGGCGAGGAATATGGGGCAGTTTTGTGAAGACGGGAGCTATTGCGACATTTCTGGCCTGCGCGAGAAGTTGCCCAACTTTGGCAATGATCAAGGCACTGGCAACCTGACTGCCGACGAAAAGACTCACTCCAACAACTCCAACGTTGTTCCAGGTTCTCAAACGACTCTACTCGACGGATGTGCCAACTTCCCCAACATATCCAGCGTTTTGACAATCATGAAAACCGGCGCCTCCGAGGCCTATACCCGCATTCCCACGCAGCTGATGACAGCCCTGAAGTGTCTTTCCGACTTCCTCTTCTTCAGCGACATGAAGCAGAAGATCGCAGGCTACACGATACATGACAGCCTCGACACTGTTTTGGACGAGATAAAGCACACGAACAAGGATTTCGAACTATACCTCCGACAGAAGCAGTGCCCCATCGACCAAGGAGAATGTAATAAGCACCACGATACTGCTAAGCAAGGATGGGAGCTCGACAAATACAAAAACATTCACATTGCTGAGAAAGCCTACAAGATGCGGCCCAACTATGATTGGTATCTGTTCGTCGATACCGATACTTATGTCGTGTATCCTACCCTGATGGAGTGGTTGAAACACCTGAATCCCAATAAGCCACATTATATTGGTAGTGTGGCATATCTCGGCAACCTCCCCTTCGGACATGGCGGAAGCGGTTATTTGGTCTCTAAAGCTGCCATGCATTCCATGTTCTTCAACAAGGAGGGCGTCGCAAACAAGTATGACGAGCCAGTTCAGCACACCTGCTGTGGTGATGCTATGTGGTCGCAGGCGCTGAAGGAGGAAACGGGCATTGAAGTAGTCAACGCAGTAAGTGTCACAAATCCACAATTTCGTAACCACTCGACTAGTGGACAATCTGAATGAAGGCTTACAAGACAATAGTGGCCTGTAATCAATGGCGAGAAACCACACACTATTCCGTACGCTGAGGACGAATGGTGCCAGCCCATCACTACCATGCATCACGTTGCGGCCGAGGACATTTCGGACCTGTACGCCTTTGAACGAGAACGCAAGTTTGCTCAGCCCCTGCGCATCAAGGACTTGTATCACAAATTCATGGCCCCTCATTTGGTGGAGGCGCGACCCGACTGGGATAACTTGAGCGAGGACGTCATCTACCTCAACACCTCAATAGCCAAGTACGAGGAGTGGCAGATCAATCGAGCCAAGAAGGATGGATTGTCCGACGAAGAAGCCGAGGCATACAAGAGCTTCGATGACTGCAAGAAGGCCTGTTTGAGCCTTGACAACTGCTTCCAATTCCGGTTCCAGAACAATATTTGCGGATTGTCCCACAAGTTCAAACACGGAAAGCCCACTAAGAAAGGCGACAACGACTCCGAGCGATACATGAGTGGTTGGAACACCAAAAAGATCAAAGAGTGGATCGAGAAACAGGAGGAATGTGAGGAGCCCTTCAAATGGCCGATTAGGGATGCCCAAATGTAATTCTCTCGGCCTCACTTGATTGGCGCACTGTTTTCTTTTCTTTTCTTTTTCTCCCAGCGAGAGCAGCAAGTGGGAGCGCGACCTCAACAATGCGCTCGATTGTCAGCAGCCGATTCGCCCGAGCAGACCGAACATCAGGGTCTTCGCTGTAC